>JASDQU010436793.1:79602-90297 GCA_032191745.1 Picea mariana
GAATAATTTGGAAAATCTTCCATACTAAGTGTTTTACAAAATGCCTTGTGAAAGAATGGTTCCTCTTCCTATTTATGATTGATATTTTTAAAGTTATGAAACCCAAGAAATACCCTAATGACTTGTTGAGAAGTTTAGTTTTTAATGGATTCGAAATCTAGTACCTTTTTCTTGTTGGTGCACTTCATCTTCCTAATGTTTTTTGAGTGATTATGATGAGGTTTTTGGCATACAATTTCTTAAATGATTTGGAAGGATTCCTAGATACATAAACCTTTTCTGGTTTATCTCTCATACAATGGTTTTGACTGGAAGACCTCCTGTAGCTTTAAAAAGCCAAAATTATGGACTTTTAAGCAATTTGAGGTATTCTCACTCCTTTTGTGAAGGACAATAACATTCTGGTCGATTGTTTCCCGAAGGAAAATTGTGAGCACACCCTTATTCTCACTGGTTTTCTTCACAGAACCCATAAGCATATCTAATAGTGGCTTAAATGTCCTCCTTTGGATGAATATTGGAGTTTGAAGGGTCGGAATGAAGGTCTAAAGGGGTGTAAACTGTAAGGAAGGTTTAATGACACTTATTAAGTGGATTATTGATGTATTGTGATGTATTTAGATCAATTTAATATCTTGTTTTTTAAAATTTGTAACTGCCTCCTCGAAGAAGGGCTACTCAAATTCCCCATACCCTAGACAAATGGTGTTTGTTGTGTATGGAAATTTTTGGCATTTAAATGAATGTTCTTAAGGGGTTATGTGAAGTGGAATATTTGTTATGGATTGGTTTGTACCATGGTTTGGTCTTACTTTTCTCTCTTGAAGGAAGGAGGTAGTTGGTTTCCCCTATACCCTTGAAAACATGTGAATGCTAAGCATAGGTTGTTATCTAACCATTATGATTGATCTTGAGGATAACTATAAGATATCTACCTCTATAATTTGATGGTTTATATCACATTTTGTCCTTCAGGCTAGTGGTTCTCATGCTTTAAGGTTTTATGTCATTTTGTGTAACCATACATGTGTGAATGATGAGGGAAGGAGCCTATAGATTAAAGAATCATTCGCTTATGTTTATTATGAATTTAATGATCACGGATTCACACTTCTAATCAAGGAATACGGTTATTCATGCATGATCTTATGAACATTAACCATAAACCTTAGGACTGTCCTCCTTGGGAGAGAACAATAACTCCATCTAAGAGATTCTAGGAAAATTGATGAGCTAAGATAAATGATGAATTTTTAAAATAGACTTAGTATGTGAAATAATTACTTATGATTATGATTAATTGGTTATGCCATTGATGTTTGATTGTCATAATCATCAATGTGTGTTATGGGGCACATTATTGATTACTATTTCCTAATTGATTAGAGATCTTGAAATTATATTATGTTGTCTAGAAAAATTCTTAGCCAGATTTTGCATTTAAAGAATGAAAGCTTGAATCATGAATGATTACTGGAATGTCAAATGTTGTCATAGTCATCCAAGAGGAATGATTTTTTTTTGACATGGTCTTATATTTTGAAAAATGATTTATATATTGGTCGGTAAGAAATTTTTGGACCAACAAACCCTACTTTTGTTGTTGGTATGAAGGTATATTACAACACTGTCCTTTTGAGATCTATTTTGGGTTTCAACCACTTTCTCCTTGTTATATTCCAATTGATTCCTAACTCCATCCACATCCCACTAGAAAAAGAAGTTCAACAAAGCTTGTGCTTTCATGCAAAACCTTTTTTTTCCAAGTTACAACGTCTAGGGAAATCCTTGATTTCTTCCCCTCATTTCGAGGATGGTACCCAAGGCAAACCCTAAATTATTTAGGGCACAAGGACAAATCAACAACAAGGATACAATCCATTACAACAACATGCTCATTATGAGTTCAACATGTCACTTACAAGAGTGGAACTTGGGTGGGGAGGATAACACTCCATCCCACAACCACTCAGGCTAGACCCAATTGATGACATGAAAAAACTTACCAACATCCACATCACAGTTCATGATATCCTTCAAACAAACACAAGCCAAGTATAGAACACTTCATGATCAACACCAAGTTGCTCCAAATTTTCATGTTGGCGTCTGAGCTTAGTTTCATTTGGACAAGCATCACTTCAAAATCAGTAGCATCACAAGATTGAGCAAATTTAAAATGGTTCTTACACCATCATACAACAAATGGGACCTATTTCCTCCAAGTTGGAACTCCCACCTCAAATTGGAATCCATGATGAAGTGAATGTCATCCACTTAAGTTGTATGAGCCACCTCACTTCGAGGAATCTCTTCTAGTCACACATCTAAAGACCTCTGTGCCAAATTCTTGGCATCCCCTTCTTGAAGATACTCCTCTTGATGTCTGTGTAAAATTCACTGGGTAACATCACATCACCACTTACTTATTGTGCCACAAAGGCACCTTGCTCACTCAAATCAAGTGGTTTTCCTCGTAAGCACTTGAGCAAAAATTTCTCCATCTGCATTAGAAATTAGGAACAATTTCCTCATAATTGGGAGTATTGGTGACATTTAGTCTAGTAAGCATGTGTGAAACTTACACCTTGTACTTTGGTACAACTTGCTTTATATTTCTCTCTTTTGGATGGCTTAGTCTCAATTAATCACCCACCTAATTTATTATATTTTATTCATGACATTGTCAACTTTGATCACTCTCCCTACAATTTTTTTCTCGATATATATAGTAATACAAATAAGTGTGCACCATGTGTACAACTCTTGCAATCTTCTCCCATGTTTACATATCTCTCACTCTTTCTTCTATATGGGTATAATCTTGCATTATTATTATTATGCCCATATCAAGGAGGACCTTTTTTTTTAATAAGGTTTTCCTCTTTATGAATTAATATTGGGAAACTAGTTTTGATATGAGGACTAAGATTGCTTTTAAGGTCTTAGTTTGGGCATGCTTTCCTTTTTGTCTTTCCAAAATATTGAGGTTTGACATGACAATCATCACGAGACTTGATGTACTTTTTATGAACTTCAATAGAGGTTTAGGCATCATGACGTTCCTCTTCGAAGCATTTGAGTTGAACAAGCCATTATTCATGCAAGGATGAACCAAAGAGAAATTTGAGAGCAAGTTGAAGTGAAGGAATCTTGCATTCTATAGGAAAAACTACTTTGAGGGCATATTTCAAATGAAAAGGCATAAATCTAATAGTGTTTTGATAGAGGTCTATATGCTCATAAAACTGGAAACAATATGGTGTGCCAATTAGACTTATAGTTGGCTATTGTTTGTTGAAGAATGGTATTAAGATCTTATTAGAAATTTCTACTTGATTGTTCACTTGCAAATAGTATGGGATAACATATTCGTATTTTAACCCTATTTTGGTGGCCAATGTTGTCATCATCTCATTTCGAAAAATGATTTCATGGTTGGAGATGATTTATTTAGGTATATTGAACCTAAAAATAATGTGGTTAAAAAATAAGTGTGTCATCCAGTAGCCATCATCCAGGAAAGTTTGCATGGCTTCATTCCATTTCATAAAATAGTTTACAACCACAATAATTGACTTGTGAACATCACTGGATGATGGACAAAAATGTGTCAAGTGACTTTCCCACTTGGTGGAGGGCCTAATAGAAACCACTCGATGCAAGGGAGAAGGAGATGTACATGCCTTGGTTGCAAAGAGTTGAAAAGCTTCACACCATTTAACTATAATGGAACAATTGTGGAATAGTGAATGCCAATGATATCCTACTTGAAATATTTTTTTATGCAATAATTGCTTGGGACAAATAACCACCATGAAAGTCACTGTGCCAATCATTTAAAACTAGCTCAACTTCTTCAAGAGTTAACCACCAATGTGAAATAAAATATACTCCTTGATGGTAAAGGAAGTCATTAATAATCAACCAGTGGGGAGCATGTTATTGAATACACCGATGATTATCACAAGAGAGTGAAGATCCAAAATTTTGAGCATGAAGGTAAACCAACGTATTCATCTACCCTACCCAGGTTTATTTGTGGAGATGAGGAACAAATGATAAACTCAAAGAGAATCATTGAAGGCAGGTTCGAAAAAATCATATGGTAAGTCTAAAATAAGTTCAACTAAGATAAGAACCTTCTTGGACTTAGGGTTGGTGAAATCAAGGTTGAATTTTTGAAAATCAAGAATCCGATAATTTTTTTTACCATGAAGTAATCATCGACTAAACATGTATTGCATTGGGTTAGGATTCACGATAACTTGGTAGCCTTGAGAAGGATATAGTGTTGAAGCTATTGTGCCACAAAAAACAACAAAAAAAGTGAACATCTCATCATACTTATATCATATTTTAAGTCTGAATAGGTTATTTCTACCATAATATACAACGTATTCATTTCAATAATCATCTTCCTAAACTAAAACACCGTCAATAAAAAATTCTGAAGCTAAGACATAGAGGATAAAATCATGGCCAAAATTGAGAAGATGTAAAAAGAGAACCGATGTGAGGGAAGTTTGCAACATGCCAAAGTCTGAGTTGTCTTATTCATCCCAAATGAACTTCTCACCCTTACATAATAACTGCAACAAACTATGAACTTGAATAGTGTAGTATAGAATAATTTGTCATGAAAATTTGGTTTTTCCTTGTAAGCTTTGAAGCCTATGAAGGGTACACAAGGGATATATAAACACTATACTTGTAACCTTCAAAAAACCCACAATGATTCCTATTTTGGAAACATCAAATCTTAGAATATGCTTAGTAGTGATGCAAAATTGCACTTCAACAAATTGAGTCAAATCTTGTATGTGCGATAACATTTGAATATGTCTCTTAAATCTACTAAGTATTTAATTTGTTGTCTAGATCAAGCAAAGCGAACATCCAAATAAGGCAAAATATTATTAATGATATCATGAAAAACATAAAACATAATTCATTGAAAGGTAAATCCAACATTTTTAACGTTGAATGGCATGAATCAATGGGAAAATGTGCCCCAAGGTTTGGTGAAATTTGTTTTATGTTAGTTATGTTTATGGATTTCTATCTAATTATACCTAGAAAATCCATCCATAAAGGATATAACTTAACAAGTAGCACGGGCATTAATAATATGATCACTAAAAGGTGTGGGGAAATTTTCCTTCCAATGAACCTTGTTTAAATAAGAAAATATGTACAAACCTGAGTGGTTCCTTATATCTTGGAGATAATGATAGGGTTACAAGGTTTATTCTACGAATAAATGAATTATACCTTGATAATTTTTTTAATTTCAACCTTGATGGTTGGCATCTTTTTGGGTGAATAAGATGTTGCTTTCGCTTAATTGGTTTGGCTTTATGCCATGTGTAAATATCGTGTTTCATGATATTAAGGTCTATGCCAGGAATTTATTCATAAGACCAAGTGAACCCTAGAATTATTGGAATACATATTTATAGGCTTCTTTTTCCTTCCTAGTGCAGATTGCACCAATAAGGACTTCTTCATGAATTATAGGTTTAAAAAAAAATTGATGGCTATGGTTTTGGAAATATTGGCCAAGTTACCTTTGTCGAATGTGTTAGACGTGTTAGACACAAAAATCAAGTGTTATAACCAATTGATATTGCCAAGGGGGATACAATCCTCATATATATCCAAGAGAACATCCCTAGGAAGAAAGGCATATTTATGATGGATATGATCACAACAAGTATCAAGATCATGATTGGCCTCTATGATTTCTTCGTCACGTGTGAAGATGAGACCAAGAGAGGAAGGTATATCCAAGAACACCATTAAACTCAAAGGCATAACCTTCAAATGAGAACATATCATTAAGAATTCTCCATCCCAACATGAAAACAAGGCTTCAAAGGAGGTCAAGGCTTTGCAATAAGTTAAGAGAAAATGGTCTAGATGGGGGATGAATCCATATAATTGAATTGTGGAGAGGAATGTGGTACATTGATCAGGCAACCACATTCATTGTTAAAATTTGTTAATGTAATGATTGTCTAGTGGTCACATTTGTTGTTTTATGCCCTATCATTGTGATGGTCATGAGAACACCATTGTGAAGCATTTGTACACATAATGAGGCATCATTAGACTTGTGAAATCTAAAATATCTCACATTATTGGCCTATCATTCTTTTGTAACTCACTAAATGTTAAAAACTGAGTTTATCCCATATTCCTCATGGGTTTTATTCTCCCATCTCCCAAACCTATATAATAGAGGTCTTATGGAATCAATAGGTGTGTGGAGAGAGTGAATGGTGGCTTGTGGTCTCAATTGTTAGATTGGATACTATTTGTCCTTAGCCTAGATTATCCACATGCTTGAGAGTTGTCTAGATCCCATTTGAACTTTGTACTTGAGTGGGCTCAAGCTTTTGTATTGGGAGAGTTTATTGAAGAATAGAAGGTGTAGCTTCCATAGATGTTTCCTAATCTTAGGGTTTTACTACATAAATATTCTTCTCCTCTCTCTCAATTGTTTATATATGCTTTCATTATTTTGATGTTTTTCATAGGAATTGAGATAAGAATAGATATTGGTATTATCTTATGCACATTTTCTCGATCTTTCATTCATGAAATACATATAATTATGACCCAATAGCATGTTATTATCCAATGGTGCATTTACAACTTCAAAATTGTATGGTTTTACCTTTACTGGGATGATCGGGAAGGAGACCTTGTGGTTTAAAAGTTTCACTTGGAATGCCGATTTGGTCATTGGAATGTCCAATCGACATCACATTTCAGAGATTTAAAGGATTAAATCAGGTTCGATATAGATTTAGTAATCATGGCACTAGATCAAGTCATTTTGTTATAAATATTTAGACGTTTTCCATTGTTTGGTCACAAAAGTTAGAATTTGAATTGACGTGAATGAGATTTGAGCTCTCAGAGTGAGAATTTTAGCACTGTAAGCCTAAATTTTAGGTGGAAGGTGATAGTTGAAGGTTGGAATAAGTTGGAAGTTTAGTGCATCATCTCTCTGAGAGACTATATGCTCATTTTTGGGTTCTTTCATGCCTTATGTGTGGTGGGATTGAACTCCATTGGCCGAGTCAACTGTTTTTCTTCTCTCAACCATTTCCTTGAATAACATTAGCAATACATAATTTCAGGTATGTTCACAAACTTTCAGGTGAAGTGTATTAAAAATTTCACAGAGAGGAAGCCAATGAAAAAGTATTCATTAAAATCAAGAGGTATTACTTGCATTATGTCGTAGTGAGGACCGTAGCTATGCCTTGCTCTGAACTCTTTAATATCAACCTAGATAATAGCACTATCATCAATGCATAAGAAATATGTGTAAGTTTTTTTTTTTCAGGGAGTTGACTTTGAAAAGTAGAATAGGATACTGAAGCTTGAGGTGCACATGGTTAAAATATTTGTAGAATAATTCTATGAAAAGAATGACATCAAACATATTCTATCTAGTTGGTGGAATGAAGACAATTTTTTTTTTTTTCCGAAGGTGATGATATCTACTCCATTACCACTCTACGCGAACCATATGTTTATGTCATGGCTTTGATATCCAAGCTATATTGAGACAATTATTGTTTACATTTCAAGGATGCTTAGGTATCATTGGCTTGCATAGTAGTGACTATTGGTATTCTATTCGATTGGGATGCCATCATGTCTTATCATCTAAATAGAATTATTGAAAGAGCACATAAGGTAAATGCAAAACTAGGAGTAGTCTCAACATTTTATATGTCATCATATATTTTGGATGTGGATTGTGCTACTAATATCTTTGGAGGTGTCAACTTTAGTTATCATATTTTAGAATCCCTCGTGCATGTTTATTGTCATATTTTCTAGGAAAATAAATATAGGAATCACTACTCTACAATATGTGATAATTTCCTAGGCTAACCAAAGAGTGTCCAAGGCTAACCAAAGAGGCTATGAGATTGATTGGGTACATTGGAAACTGGTACCTCCAGGAAGATTACACCTACTTGAGAATCTATGGTGCATCTACACCACCACATCTATTACCCAAATATTTACCAAACATATTGGTTTTGGGAGAGATTTACTATCAAATGGTATTACAAGGATTCAATGCTTAACTGTTGAAAGAAGGAAAGAAGATTTGTTTATCCCATACAATTTCAGCCTAGGCCACTACTATTTGAAAGATCCAAATCATGTCAGGCATGAAGCAAGCTCCATTCTTGAGTACATATTTCATCACGGTCAATTCAAAAGACATGACCCTAAAGGGATTGTTGCTAAACATTATCAGCTAATGTCTCTATCTTGACCATATACCCATGAGAAATGGTCAGATGAACTTCCCCAAGTAAATTCCAAGGATTGGGATGATGTCCTAGAAAAGATAAGAACCCTAGGTTTAGTAACTTTCAATGCAATCTCTCCAGGTGAACAATTAGATGAGTTGAATAGGAGGTAGTTGTTATAAAAAGGACCATAAAAAAGAGGAAGATGCTAGAAGATTAGAGGAGACCAGATTATGTTAAGAAGTTGAAAAGAAGGCCATGGAAGATTAGAAAATAAGGAAACAATAAGAGGAGGAATTGAAAAGAAAAACCAATGAAGAAGTGAAGAAAAGACACGAAGAAGAAAGTGCCCAATTAGAATTAGAAAAGAAAAGGATTGCACTGGAAGCAGAATAAAGAAAAAAAGAATTAAAGGATTCTTGAGAGAAAGATAGACTTAAGGCAAAGAATAAAGGGAAAGAGGAGGAGGACATGTTGCAAATAAAATAAGAATTAAAAAGGAAGGAGGAAGAGCAGAGACTCTTGGATGAACAATTAAGAAAGAAAGTTGGGAAACATATTTTTCCATCTAAGTAATAGAGGAGAAATGAAGAAGAGAAACAAAAACTGGAAAACAAAATAAAGGAAGAAGAATAAAAGGAGATATAGAGAGAATAAGAGGAAAACTGGAAGAAAGAAGAGGAGAGATTGTAACAGGAGGTAGACCAGACTGGATTATATACTATCAATACTACATGTGATGTTCAATAGAAGGTAGAGAAAACCCCTCAACCCAATAGTAAGCACAATAGACTACAACAAACCCTAGCAACGTTATATATCTGACAGGGGAATAGGAAGAGGTTCCAAAAGCAAGGGGAAAATGTAAAGCGCCAATAATGGAATAGTTATATACTCTAGAAAGTTTGGAGAATGTGCTACCATGGGGAGATCAACCAATTCCAAAACCCTTGGAAGAGGTTGTATACCTTGATTCCATCACTTATAACTGATAAAAGACTACCATTCTTAAGAGAAGTCAGAAGAAGAAAATAGTTGACGTAGACAATTCTATTCTTTGCACCATGTTATAGAGAAATCCCCCTACGGACAAGTGGATTCTCTCTTGGGATTTAAACTCCTAAATCCAAGATAGAAAGTGCTATTGTGGACACTGACATTCCTTTTTATAAAGCTAAACTATCAAAGAAGAAGAAGGAAGAATAGTAAATACCTTTTTACCGATGTTTGTCCTTGCTCGATCCAGGCTGATCTTGATCTCCAAGTTCTTTAGAAGGTCCTCTGGTACAATGAGCAACAACAACGATACTTCCTTCTCTACCATGATTAGCTTCATAATGAATCTATGAAATAAACAAGTTCATGAAATGTACACAAACTTTAAAGGAAACAGGCCAAGCATAGATTTATATTAATGAGAACAAAGTGGTGCTTATAGCCATGGATGTAATGCAACAACTTCACCAAACTCCCTTTGTCCAAATCCTTGCTCAAATAATCCACACAGAATGATGATGCTTCAATGATATCTCACTTATGAGATCATAAGTTTGATGCTTCACAATGTCTCCTCTTTCACCATGAAGAGGCCTCCTTATATAGGCTTGGAGAGGCCTGACCACTTAAGATATCCTTGGGATAAGTTGAGGATTATTCTCCTTTAGTTGTGGATCTTTCCTAAATTCGAGCCTTGACCTCAGATCCAAACCCAACCAACTCCAGATATGAAGGGATTTTTCCCTGATTTCTCTCAACAATCCAAAGATTCGCACTGCCTTCTAAAATAGATTTTTTAGTGGTTTTCTTAGTGGCAAAAGACTTGTACTCTTTGTCAGATGACTTCTCCTCTTCAAAGCCAGTCTTTGGAGGTGTCTTGTAAGTGTTTTTGATAATGTTGTTAGAGAGATGACATAGGCAAGATAACAGTATGATGTTTGCGACACTTGCGACACTTGTGACCAATATGTGACACTTGCAACACTGATGGTGACGACAATAGGTTATCATCGGAGTGAGTAATTTTGAGGTGAAATAGATTGCCCCCCAAAGTGAAAAGTTAGAAGATGTGATGACTGAAGTACTTTGTAGACTTTTTCAAGCAAGGGTACAGACTTAGAGAACCTGATAGAAGATACACACAACCATCGAACAAATATTAGGACATGTTTCAAACCCAAGGCAAGCATACTTATGCTTGAGTGATAAATATTTTCAAGGTATGGCCGCCATAAATACACTGCGGATCAATAATTATATTGATAAAAGGTATAGCCACTGAAGATACAATGTGGATCTATACTTCTATGACCTGAACTGATCGTAGCCATGAAGAATACACAGTGGATCTACGAGACGACAAGACATAGCCACGACCAATATAAAGTGGATCTATGTATCAGTATATGTG
>JASDQU010436793.1:98578-111955 GCA_032191745.1 Picea mariana
GAGTGCCAAGAGATGTTGGTCATTCGAAGAGGGAGAGGCAGATTGGATAGAAACGTATGAGGTTTCGGTTGGACTAAGTGGCATGGTGTCACCTAGTGCATCGAATTCCAATGGACTAGGTACAATCCAAGGGTCAGATGATTCCAAGGATTTGTAAACCGTAGTCGAAATCATATTGATTGTGGCAACATGATGTGTGGTGGGTGGAAGTGGTGTAGAGAAGGTACCCATAAGGCTAGAGTCTTTCAACAAGCCAACACCAACGCTTTCATATGTGATCTTGTGATCTCCCAAGAATGGAATATTGTTGGTAGCGTGAGCGTGAGCGTTAGGTGTATAGAAATCTAATTGATCGATAGTGACAATTTTTCCCTGATGAGGAAATTGTACACATCAAAATACCGACTAAGCAATGATAGTCATAGCATAAAACCAACTTCTTCCAAGTAACAGGTTGTAATCGAGGGGAGCATCGACCACCTTGACATCAACAGTGACAGTTTTTACGCCCAACTGGAAAGACATGGATTGTAAAAGCCCATGGGGATGAAAACCTCGCCCATCGAATGCACATAACATCATTGGGGATTTGTTAAGTGTGGGTGATTTTAAACCTTTCCAACATGCTAAAGACATGACACAAGTAGAGGCTCCCTCATCTAAGATGGTTCGGTGAATTTGTTGATTGTGAACAACAACATCAATTTGGAAAGAAAGTTGGTGGGAGAGTCGAGATGTATAATTGTTCAGGTTAAACATGATATTGTTGGATGACTTAGGATCAACAATGCTAATAGCAGCCAAGAGCGTTCTACGTTGACTGGGGTAGTGTTGTAGAACTTCCAACGCAGACATAACACACGGTGCTTGAGCCAAATCTTCAACAATGTTGTAGTTTTGGGCAGCACGTGAACTAATATTAAAGGTAGATTTACGGATAGTGCTCTTAGGAGGGTGTAAGATAGAGTTGAACGCATGTTTCTCAATCTGAAGTGGTCCAGACAAAGGACTAACTGATGGAGGACTAACATAGGATGGTGATGGATCTGGTAAAGTACCGTTAGTGACTTTTCCTTTGTCAGGTTTAACTGGTGTGTCTTATGTCGTAGAGCGGGTGGTTAAATCAATCCTGTTAAACATGTAAATATGGGCACTTGTCGAGGATTCATCATGGGAAGGATGGCTGGAACTGCCCCCTGGAGAGGGGGTTTGAGCAACCATAGATTGTTGTTGTGGAAAAGGCTGAGTAAGCACGACTGGTTGGGAATTCCACTTGAAAAGTTTGGCCACTTCATCACGATGTGGATAGTCTCAAGTGTAGTGATCGTCACCACAAATAAGACACGGGAAATTTGGTTTCCGCTGTGGTTGCTTTTCATTAGCAAATGGTGGGTTTTGAGCTTTCGGTTGTTCATTGCTATTATTCTTTTTGTTTTTGTTCTTTGTCTTCTTCTTACCTCCGGTTTGTTGTGAAGGGAATGATTGAACTGCATTCACCTCAGAGATTTGAGTTTGGGGGGAGGTAGAAGAGGGTGTGGTCGAACTAGGAGTGGATGCCGAAGCAGATTGATTTTCCATTCCAGTTGAATGGGAAACAAATTGGGTTTTGATAGAGCCGATAACTCCATCCGCATGTGACGTGGATGATGGTTTATATGGATCGGTATTTGCACGAGTAACATTTGGGATTAACTCATACACAGTACCATATTGGGAATAGACCAAATATAAGTACTAAGCCCAAGCAATGGCCTCTTCCTCGGTGACTACACCACCCATGGAGACATCACGAACGATTGGGGGTAACAACGATTTAGTGAACCATTCCGCCAATAATTGGTCAGGAATGACTGCTTTGATCAACTTTCGTTGTCGTCTCCACTAATGAATATGATCAGAGATATGTACGGAGTTTGTCTGACAAAGGGAGGTCAAGAGTTTGGTACCCGTCTTGTATCGAATGGGTAGTTGAAAGTGAGTGAGAAAGGACATGGCAAGGGAGTTAAAATCTTGGAAAGAACCATGTGGAAGTTCGATATACCACTTAGCTATTGAGCCCGTAAGTGTTTTCTGAAAAAGACGTAAATGAATAGAGTCGTCCATTAAGGAGTTTGATGAACACCATAAATGGAAAGTCATCACATGGTTATTTGGGTCATCTCCAGGATTATCATCAAATTTTGGAATATCAAAAGGTAGTTTAGCCGGAATCACTGGCTAGAAAGGATAATGCAGGATAGGATCATTGGTCAACCGAGACAAGTCTGGGAGATCCAGAGTAGAAAGGAATGGTAGTTGTCGGTTAACCTGAGGGTGATACTGGTGTGGCATAGGGACACCAGTAGGACCGTAAACTGGGTTAGGTGGATAATTGTAACTAGTAGGTCCTCCTACATACGGTTGTTGTTGACCAGAGTAAACAAGATTCGAGGAGGGTTGAGAAACATGTGCAAGCGGAGGATAACCTAATGGGTTTTGAGGATTATAATTTGATTGATGGGTTTGTCCATAAATTGGATAAAAATTTTGTACATAAGGAGGATAAGGTTGTTATTGTCCTTGAGGATGTTTCCCCCCAAGGAATAGTGGATTTCTAGGAAAAAGAGTGTGCCAAGGAGTGGGCGTTGTAGACGCATTATGTCCAGAAGGTTGATGATAGGCTCCAGTTTGAGGCTGCCCCCAGCATGAGGTTGCCCTCCAAATGGAGGTTGTCCCCCAAATAGAGGTTTCCCTATGAAATGAGGTTTCCCTCTAAATAGAGGTTTCCCTCTGAAAGGAGGTTTCCCCCCAAATGGAGTTTGCCTTCCGAAAGGAGGTTGCCCCCCAGCATGAGGTTGAGTCCCTGGCATTTGGAAACAAGATGTAAATGACTGACCGATGCCACTTAATGGATTAGAGCCACCAAGACCGGCCCCTCTAGGTTGTTGTGTAGGTATAGAACTTTCGGGTATAACTTGGGTAGTGTTGACAACGTAAGAATTCAATGCTCTGTACCCAAGAGGAAGTGATGAGGAAGGCCTAGATGATAGTGGTGTACCAATGGGAGCTTGGATAACCACCACATTACTGGTGGGAATAGTCGCAACGTGAGGGACCATCGTAGAATGGTCCATCTAGAGAGAAATAGTGGAACTTGGACCAACAGACTGCATGTTCAGACCAACAGATGGTGCGATGGAACTAACGGCTGTACCAGTAAAATGATCTAAAGGTACAGTATAGGTAACATATGTTTCGGGTATTTGGGATACGACAGGTATATTGACGCTTGTCCCTAATCCGTAAAGGTCTCGCACCGTGCGAGGTGGGCTTCAAACTATATCAGAAGTCCAAAGGGGGTTTCCGACCCGAGGATTTGAATGAGACCCGGTCAGAATTTCAGAAGGATCAATGACAACAAGTTCTCCGACTAAATTCATCTGGAGAAAATGACTTTCATATCCCACGGGAATGCAGAAAGCCTCCATAGGATCCGTAACAATTCAAAAATCTTCTAAAGAGGTGGAAACTCCCTCCTGTGAGGTTATAATGTCATGGACCTTGCTCTGTTGAGGAGATCCCTCCATAGAATGAGGGAGTAAAGGGGTAGAATCTTCCATATTTTCTGGGGTAAGTCCATATACCCTACGCGAATGGCGTGGAGGGTCGATGTTGGAGGAAAAAAGTTGATGAAAAAAATCTATGGCCAACTAACGAAAAAGAAACAGCATGCACTAATCAAATCTAGGAATCAAACCAAGAAAATAAAACCTTCTCTTGATGACCGTACTAGTTGGTGATGAAATCCAACGTCACATGATCAAGTCAAGAAGGGGCTAGGATATGGTGGAACAGTTATGATGGTGACCTGCTTAACGGACTTACGCCTTGGTGCAAGCTTCCACGCAATAATTGTGGATTTACTCTCCAAGGAGCCCGAGTGAGTTTGACCAATGTCTATTCCCGATAAAGTGAGACTTCCCTTCACTGTCACCTTGTGTAAATACCTAAATATTATGGCTACTAAGGACACCAACTCATATTCATCCTCTAGGTGGGTACAATCGACAGTCCGGTCTGAACGTATGAGCAGGATAACAAGTCTGAAATCCTTCGAGAGAACTGAGGACAAGTGGACTGGTAGAACTCCAGAGGACCCCAAACGGATTCAGAGTTCACGAAGCACCGAGACCATATGAAACCAACTGAACCTCAAGAAGAACCCTCGATATACGATCTGACCACTACAAATGGTTTAACCATGGAGGGATAATCTTAGCAACTCTCCCGAATGCGACCTCGTGCGTAACCCCTGTGTGAGAGGGGGATCCCAGAAATCCTATACGACAATTGGATTTTTCTCTCCCTATCGCAAGATGCTAATGTTTGTTTTGAATACTTTGGAGAGTTGTACTCACAGCCTAATCCAAAGTGCTAATCCTAGTCTAATGTTGGTGGAAGATTCTAAAAACAAAATGTTCTAGATAAATTTTAATTAGCGTTAATTTTGTAGCTGTTCTTTACTCAAGGGTGTATGCAAGTGAAATTGATGGTATTATGACTCAATCCCCCAAAAAATGCATAAGAAATGATAAGCAGTCCTTTTTTTCAATGAATGCCTAATTAAGGGAAAGAGAAGAATGTTCTTTTCACTGTCAAACACTAAGATGCGGAATCCTCAAACAATTGTTTCTCAATCAAATCCAGTATAATGCTAAAGATTTCATAGAATTCCTTCCCAATATCCAAAAACAATCATAAAAAATGTATCCTTTTTCTTTATGTGTGAATGATAATCAATTTGATGTAAAGCTCCCTATGTCATTCAGACTTTAAGATCAATGAGATTCAGACAATCATAAGCAAGTTTCACACAAACAAAAACACACTCTCGTCATGATTTAAACAAGAAAGACAAAGATGACAAAACTTGCAAAAAGAAAACCAAAAACTCAAAAAGAAAGAAAAAGGCTTGGACAAGATGATCTCAAATATCAAATGGGATGGTGCATAGACCTTTGAATTTCCTCACAAAAGATTCCACTCAGTCAGATAAGTGAGAGGAAAACAATAAGCTCTAAATCATCAAAGACAAAGAGTGACTTCAAGGTAAGGAAAAAACAATCAAAATTCCAGACAAAAGTGGTGAATTATTAGAAAACAGAGTGTTGAAGGCCAATACCAAGGTGTACTGAGTTGTAAGACTCCTGAGCAAGTTCCAGAAGCAAGAAGTGAAATCAGAGAATGAAACCTTATAAGATTTTTCACAAAAAGGGGGCAGTGCTCTGGTGTAAGGGGCACTAGAGCGTTACAATGCTCTGTGTAAGACCAACAGGGAGTGCCAACGCACTGGTAACAAGGACAGATGAGTGATAGCCTCTAAAAATTCAGAAAAATGCTCAGAAAACTGAAAAAATCAAGCAAACTCAGTCAATCAAATTGAATATGATGAAATCAAGAGCCAATCAATAAGATCTAAGAATCAAATATAGAATATGGAGAAGGTGAAATAATGAGAAAAAGACCAAGACAAAATCTAGGAAAGGAAACAGAAATCAAGGTCCCTCCCCAGTGGAGTTGCCAATTTTTGTTACAGAGAAATCCCCCTGTGGACAAGTGGATTCTCTCTTGGGGTTTAAACTCCTAATTCTAAGACAGAAAGTGCTATTGTGGACATTGACATTCCTTTTTATAAAGATAAACTATCAAAGAAGAGGAAGGAAGAATAGTAAATACCTTTTTCCCGATGTTTGTCCTTGCTCGATCCAGGATAATCTTGATCTCCAAGTTCTTCAGAAGGTCCCGTGGTAGAATGAGAAACAACAAAGATACTTCCTACTCTACCATGATTAGCTTCATAATGAATCTATGAAATAAACGAGTTCATGAAATGTACGCAAGCTTTAAAGGAAACAAGCCAAGCATAGATTTATATTAATGAGAACAAAGTGGTGCTTACAACCATGGATGTAGTGCAACAGCTTCACCAAGCTCCCTTTGTCTAGACCCTTGCTCAAATAATCCACACAGAATGCTGATGCTTCAATGATATCTCACTTATGAGATCATAAGTTTGATTCTTCACAATGTCTCCTCTTTCACCAGGATGAGGCCTCCTTATATAGGCTTGGAGAGGCCTAACCACTTAAGAGATCCTTGGGATAAGTTGAGAATTCTTCTCCTTTAGTTGTGGATATTTCCTAAAGTCGAGCCTTGACCTTAGATCCAAACCCAAGCAACTCCAAATATGAAGGGATTTTTCCCTGATTTCTCTCAACAATCCAAAGATTCGCTCAAAAAAGGCCAGCGCTCCCTCAGAATGGGGCACAAAGCGTTGGAACACTCCCCCAAATAAGGCCACAGAGCATTGGCACTCCTTGACAGTGTATAGGGGAGCGTTGCATTCTAAAATTGTTTTTTTAGTGGTTTTCTCAGTGGCAAAAGACTTGTACTCTTTGTCAAATGACTTCTCCTCTTCAAAACCAGTCTTTTGAGGTGTCTTGTAAGTGTTTTTGATAATGTTGTTAGAGAGATGACATAGGCAAGATAACAGTATGATGTTTGTGACACTTGCGACACTTGTGACCAATATGCGACACTTGCAACACTGTTGATGATGACAATAGGTCATCATTGGAGTGAGTAATTTTGAGGTGTAACACACCACCAAAGAATCCATGTTAGACACAACGAAGGCTAAGCTCAATGACTTACTATTAGCTAGGATAACCATCTCACATGCTAATGTTGCTAAATCTAAAGCCGATGAAGAATACGTTAAGAGTATGCAAAGGAAAATCATTGCATTGGAAAATCAAGTAAAACATTACAAGGGAGCTTAGGATGTAGAGAGTTAGTTCATTGAAGAGGTCCTTGAAGAAGACAAAGTCAATGAGAAGATTATGAATTTTTTTTAGCTAAAGCGCTGGAATTATAGGAAGAGAGAATGAAATTGTCTATCTTGTACAATGAAATTCTTATATGGAAGGAGAAACAGGGGGCATTCCAAGCACAAATTGAGTTTATCAAGTGAATTCAAAAGAGACAGGGTCATGAGGATCACAAAATCAAGATATTGATCAAAGAATAGTTGTCCAAGATTCAATGAGAAATAAGTTATTGGGGCAAAATGGTCGATGCATATCAGAGAGAAATTCAAGAAGAGTGGTCATCTTACATAAAAATATGGCATCATTTGCAGGGAAATCATGGAGTATTGGAGGTAAGACAAGAGGCTTGTATCTATCTGGAATTTTTACAAGTGTAGGAGTATGTACATGAACTGTAAAATTAGGCTTAATATTTTGAGGCTCATCAGGTTGAATATGATCATCATAAGTTTCACCAATATGGTCTTGACCAGGATCAGGAAAAGAGAAGAAATAATTAAAAATAAATCCTATTATGTCTTGGATAAAATTCCAACTTGAATACTTGATCTTTCCAAATTGTCTTGTCATGTTTCAGGTTCTTCCTCCAGTGGAGTCTTTGATTTGGAGTTGATTGGATTCTCCAGGTAGATGATTCAACCTTCTTGTGTCTGATCATTGTCCACCATCAGTAATCAGATCTGGAAATTGATATGCTTTTCTGAGGAACATGAAATGTTCATTCCCCAGTATGGTCTCCACTATGCTATCACTCTGTAATTTCTAAGGTTGAGGAAAAATTTGACAGAGGTAACTACAAAACCACTTTGGAGTTTGGGATCTATCCCTCCTAGACTTAGAGAGGGTTATCTCTATAAGATTTAGCTTTGTTTGCTGTGAATTTTAGGCTAGTTATGATAGTAGAGGGTTTGGTTTTTAAAATTGTTTGGTTGGAACAACAAGGGAGGGCCATTGGGAAAATGGAGTCACAATTCATAATTAATCAAATACAAGGTTAACATGCTAATATTGCAGGGCAGGGTAGGAAAATTCATTGGATCCTCAAAGATTTAATGTATGGAAGAGATGGAAAAGGTCTAGAAATCCAATTAAAAACAGAGCAATTAAGAATTCTGTTTTCAATCTCCAGTGGAAAACACATAAATTATTCCAAGCTAGAGATAGAGTGTACATTTAAAACAAAATATGTTTCTTTATTTTCTCAGAATAATTCAGAATGTAGAAAGAAATAGTGGTAATAGAAAGAACAAATTTATAGGGAAAGGTACTTCACCAATGAAAATTGACACAAGAATCATGTAATGCTACACTGTATTATTTACATTTGATCAAAGGATGCTCCAAGAGCGGCTCTACAATATTGATCCTATCCTATGAACACGTCCCAACCCATAATACTTCTAAATGGGAAGTATTTATAAGTTGTTTACAAAGTATCCTGTCATAAATGAGGATGATTTATTTTAAGAAAATCTAAACTAATTGTTACAAAAATAGAAAATCAAAAGAATTTCCGCCACAGAATCTGGAAAGGTTACAGTAAATCTCGAGCTGCTGAGAATTTTTTATGCATTATCTGGTACATATGTCACCTTTGTATAATTATTTCCTGAAAAATTATCAATCATTTAAATCTGGAATTTTTTATCGCCTGTTGGCCTTTTGCTGCAAATATCTCCACGTGATCTGCTTACTGCCCTGTCAATTATGTCTCTTTACCATCTTTCCCTTTGAATAACTTCACCGGGAGAAAATATTGCAGTTGAAGGTGGGTGACAGAGGTGGTGGTTTGACACCTCAGCTCAGTGCGGGCTTGTTATGGGATAGTTTTCGGTCAAAATGGTCATGGGGGAAAATGTGATTGGTTACGAATAGGATGACGTGGGGACAAATGTCGAGTAGGGAGATGGGATGAGTGGATGCAGGAGTGTAAGTGGTAAGAAAAAGGGAAGTATAGGCGAAGAGGTGGACGGTATTAAGAATGAAGGGACATGCGGCGTGTGGTGAGAGGGGAAGTATGAGCAGGAGGTGACGTGTAGGGAGAGTAGTTAGAGAGGTGGATGAGGTGATAGTCGGGATGTGAGATGGTATTGAGAGTGTGGAGGACATGTGTTGAGTAAGGAGAGGAAGAGTTTCGGTGGGGAAATGGTGGTATTAGGTGGTGATTTAAGAAAATTTAGGAGGAGGGGGTAGGCGGTAAGTAGTATTAGGAGGGGGGGGTCCGAAATAACAAGGAGGTGCTACGTAGGTGGGGGAAAAACAACTTTTCAGACCCCCTCTCTGTTAAAGGTAGAAAGGTCAAGGGGGTCCGAAAAAGGATGAGGACCGTTGATCTGGAACAAGATGTATGTTGTCGATGAGATTAACGCAAGGATTAAGCGCTACCTGCAAAACTTTCATGTCACCTTTTGACTTTGGGTAAACACATGTGCCAATGACACATAAGCAATTTTTTTTTTGAGACTTTATATTATAATCTAATGCTTACTTTCATCAACCTAGAGTGTAATTTAACTGTGCAGACCCTTCCTATTTTCTCCTTTCTTTTTCTTTTTGGAAATAATTTGCATTATACAATATTATTTCCAATACGACATTACTGAGAGAAAATACTCAGTGACTATTTGATACTATGAAATATAGGACTCTAACAGAGCCCATAATAAAATGCAGGCCAGTCAATCATACTAGAAGAGATCTCTATTGTCTGATTCGTTTAATGGATCAACAAACCAAACCAAAGAGATATCCACCCCCTTCAACAATTATTGAAACAATAGACACATAACATTAAAAACCATATACATATGCAATATTCACACATGAAGGAATATAGGTAATCAATAAATATAATCAATGGAAGCGCTTTCATCTTTGTAATTATTGAAAGTAGCATTCAACTATTGCAAAGTAGCATTTAAGGTGGAATGGAACATATTACAAATGTTGTGGGTGTGCGTACAACCTATATGGTCTCACATGACCTTTAACTTAGCTCTAGTAGATGTGTATGGCCCCAGGGAGGAAGTAGGTACTAGTATAGATTTGAAGGTGGCTATAGGCATCGTACAATATTTAAGGAAATAAGAAAAAGACCTCTAGAATCCATGAGCAAGCAAGGAAAATGTTGTGTCTTCTCCAACAATCAATAAGTTTGAAAACAAAAACACAATTAGAAACCTTCTACAACATTGCAACAACTTTGTAATAGCAACCATATATTTTTTTACTTATAAATGAATGAATGGAGGAGAATACAGAGCTATTGGTATAGTTCTCTTTCTCACGGAGACTATAACTTTTGTTGGAAATACTCAAAACTGAAGATGTTAAAGAATCCTTAGTGATTAAACAACACAAGCAACAATTAAAATATATATCAAATCCATTTTAAAACTTATAAATAGAAAAACAACTTAACACGCAAAAATATTCATCATGTAGGAAGTCAATGTTTACCTTGGAAACCCAAATGGGAAAACTAGATTCGAATGTTTGCTTACTTCTCATTTTGGCGTTCTTTGGTTACAATGCAACTCATGACTCTCTATGAATTCTCCTCTCCTCTCTTGGTCAACCAAAATTCCTTTGAGAGTGAAATTATAGGAATAAATAGGGAGAGCTAGGGAATTGGGAAGGCCAACAAGCATGACCGTTCATTTCCCATTCCTCGTCCTCTTCTCCTCTCCTATTCTATTTTTATTGGTTTTTAATAATTAATTGTTTTCTTCTCATTTTGTCTTAGTCCACTTTTACATTAGCATTGTCTTTCATAGTTTTTCTAACCTTCTTTAATTGTTGAATTAGCTTGCAAGTAATGAGTCTTACAACCATTTGCTTTTTTGGGTCCTTTATGGATCACCAAGGTAGTGAACATAACCTTGGCTTATGACATCTACCACCCACATAACAAAAAATGGTATCCATTGCATATTTTGTAGCAAAACTACAATAGAGCCACTTGTGCCTTGTTACCATATGACAACTTATACAATCATGAAGTCCAACACAACCTTTGCATATTTCAAATTATGGGATATAGTTTTTAAATTAAGTGTGTTCTAGATCCTGCTTTGCCTCATCCTTGTCTTATCTCTTGATGAGGTGTCAATGTGAGAGAAATGAAGGTGGTTTCACTTATGTATTATATATTTGCATAATTAAAATTAATACAATCTGTGAGATGGATTGAGGTCTTTTCCACCAATTTCTTGTCCTGATTTTTGTTCTATATTTTACTCTTCTAGCAAAAGTGAGAAATGTGGTTAGTTGTTCAAAGCCCCCAAGTTTGAAAAGTAATTTTTTTTCTCTATTTTATTTTTCAAACTCAATTACTATGAACAACCAGCCACATTGCTCACTTTTGCCAGCATAAGCGAATCAACTACAAGTCTGACACATCCCTAAAAATGTCTCACAAATCAATCAAATGCTAAGCTACAATTAACATCCCAATCATGAATGTTTTGTCCAAGTTTTCCATCTACAGACTGTGGTATCCCATTTGACATATTGTTTTAAGTTTGCATTCTACAAAATATTGATGCCCATATGATATATTTTGTTTGTTGAAGTTTTCCATCTACAGACTATTATTACCCATTTGGAAATTTGTATTTTTCCCATCTGGAAATTTATTTGTTGCCAAAACTTTAAGTCTAACAACCATAAGCAATTCTCCCCTTTGTTAGTTGAAAGGAGAGACAACCAATTCATCGGGTGGTTTTTGGTTGACCACTAACCATCTTCACTTGATTTATGCACTCCCTCCTTAAGGTGTAGGATAGTTTCATCATTGTGCTCTCCCCTTTGAGCTGCAAAAGAGTATTATTCTCATTCCACTTTATGTTGTAAGATTTGTCTTTAATCAAGATTGAATTTTGCAGTAAGACTGATATATCTTCTTGGTTTTTGATGACCATTTCCAAGGATTGATCCACCCATAGTGAATCTTCAATCCTACAGTTTTTTTTTTTCGCATGGAGCATTTGTTTGTTGAATGGTTGTTCTTGTTGCAATGTTGACAAGGATGGAGATCAAAACATTGATCTTCCATGTGATAAATTCTTTGACAATGTTGGCACTTGGGTTTTTGCCCAATGATTTATGATATTTCTCTATCAACAAATATTCCACTCACAAACTATGCGATTTGGAGTAATATGGGATATGAAAGTTGTTGTTTTTGTCATATCCTAAACCATGTCAATTTTTGTTGAATTGTATTTCTTCCCAAGGCCTTACAACATAGTTGGAAAGATTATGCTGAACTTGATCATGCACAACTTCATCCTCATCTGCAATTGAAGTTGTTTTGTTGAGTTGCTCATGAGTGGACTATTGATTTGAATCATCATAATAAAAAAGAGGATTGTTCTAAATAAGGACAAGTTGAGAATGTTGAAGATTCTTTCACTGGAGCTCATCATGAAGAGACTGAGTCTAAATTTGAAGTAGTTCAACTTTCTCTTACGACACTTGCAAACAAGTTAGAACAAATTGAAGAGTTTCTTTGTAAAGTACGGTAATGTTGTCTTTAGCAATAATTATTATACTATTTCGTGATTTATTCCCCTCATTTCGAGGATGGTACCTCAAAAATTGACTTGAATCATTGGTTGTAAATTTCTCTATTAGAGATCTCTTGGTTCATATCATCCAAATTTGGTAGTTTTTTAGGTAGTTCATCAATGAGGCTCAACTCAAAGTTTCAATATGAAGACTTGGAGATGGTACCAGTTTATGAACCTAATTTGTTGGTATTATTGTTCAAACTTATGATTAAGGAGAGGAATGTTAGCCTATGCCACCCTATACATATAAACATGATCATTTTGAATTTAATAAAAGGTTCCCAAGGCTCACAGAGGGAGAGCACATAAGGGGATATTAGCCCAAGAGAGGGGAAATGTAAGGGGGTCTAGGGGGATTGAAATATATCTCATGATATCACCATATCCTACCCATAACCCTCTTCCATGTGACTCTCCTATTTCCCCACTTTATCCTAATGTTTATGCTAATTAATTTAGGAGCCTAGTGAAATTATTTAATTACTTAAGTAATTATCTTCTACACTGAAGTCGACCTCCTAATTTTTAGTAACCACCTATTACTGTTAAGGAACCAAGAAAGGAGTGGAGGAAAGACTCATCCCTCTCATCCATTCATCCAATTCATTGATGCAAATTAAAATGGAGGGAGCGCAACTCAAGGAGAAGAGACTTGAAGGAAAATAGAGTTCTCGATGAAGAAAAAATAGCCCAGCTCTAACATTATCAATGGAAAGATGGAATAAGCATCGATGTATGATGTTAGGTAGAAAGAATGAGTAGAGATATCTTAAAACTTTATACATTGATGACCTATTGGGTTGTCCAAGAATCCATAATCTACAATCCAAGAAACCATATACTGTTGGAAATGAAATATGAAAGTAGACAACCACTTGGGCTCTTACTGCACATACTAAACAACACAATGAGTAAGAGTATTCTCAAGGGAAAAA
>JASDQU010436794.1:14250-39037 GCA_032191745.1 Picea mariana
TAATTAACAACATATAATTAATTAAGGTTATATAATAATTAACTATAATTAGCTAATGTTTAGGATTATATATGAAATTATTCATATTAATAAAAAAAAGGTCATTACACTCTTCATGCATTTACTGTGAAAGAGGGGTTTTAATCTTGGGTGGTAGGATAAAAAGTAATTTATTTTCGGTCAAAATCTGCATGCAAGTCTGACCCTAGTTTGCTAGTCCGTAGGGTATTTTTCCCAACAACACACCAGTCTCCTCAACCTGTAATATAATCCTCGGATCTTCCTCCTCTCCTCTATTCTTATCTCTATAGCTTACAAAATTGGTCCATAACCATATTACATAATGCATCAACTCGTACATAGCTATGCTAGAGCATTACAAAAACTGAACTAATACAAAATCGAATCAACCTCTCTATGATACCTATGTATCTTTATTTATATATATCAGGCTCTTCAGCCATTTACAATGTATTACCAAAACCCTAACCCTACCGACGTTAGATCTTCCTCCCATGCACGTGTGTTGTTCTTCCTCCAGCTGTCGTTTTCCTTGTGCACACTTTCTTGCATGTGTGCATGTTGTGTTACCTTCCAGTTGTTACTTCCATTTTTGCACGCTTTCTTCCCTACGATCATCCTTCTTTCCACTTTGGCCTGGTGCCAATAGGCCCCCAACACTAACATGTGACTCGTCCTGATTCACCTAATCCTTCTGAGCTTCTTCGATCTCCTTGGTGATCATCTGGAACTTTTCCTTGAGCTCTGCTGCTTTTGTCAGTGCATGCGCGGTCTTCTCCTTGATGGTGTCTTCTACCTGAACTACCACTTCATCGCTCAGTAATCCTGTACATTCGGTCTAGATCTGTGTTATCTGTTTTTTATCTCCTTCTACCTGTGCAAGTATTTCTACTACCCGTTTCTGTAGTGGCTCTATTTGAGCCTGACACTCCTATTTTTGTGTTTTCACGGTGATAAGTTCTGCCTACATATTCTTTATCTCCTGCATCCCTTTGACTCATTCTGGGATTGGTATGGTCTTTTGCCTCTGTTTGAGTTCTTGGATCATTGCATCGATCCTTTCCTCTTCATTGTCCCAGTGTTGGACCTGTGGATCCTCCTCCAACCTTGTCCAAAGTTGCATTGCTTTATCGAGCAATTCAGCTGTTGTACTAACCTGTTGTTCCATCTCTTGTAGCTGCGTTGTTGCTTCCTTCTTCCTGCTTCTTTTGCTCCTTCACTGTCGTTGGAGTGGTTGGTGTGAGTTGTTCACGGAGATTCTTGATCTCCTTCTGATATTGATCAATTGCCTGCGCAATATGTTCAATATTTTCTGCTACCGGGAGTTCATTCCCTTGCACCATGCTTGGGAGTTTCTCAAAAACTCCTCTCACTCTTCGTTCCATTTCATTCCTCCATTATTTTTCCTCCTGAGTTTTGAGCTTGGCCTGCTCACAGAATTTTTCCAGCGCCCTGTGCTTCTTTGTTTCTTGTTGTAGCTCAACTAAGTTTTTATGTGCATGACATTGTACCTCATGGTCGACACTAACTTGCAATTTGTGTAATGCCCTTGATGGAATCCGTGTCAAGACTAACTGGATGTGGTCCAAATCTTTCAAGGGTGTCTACCCCACGATTTCATCCATGCGCAGCATGCTAGGTTTGATGTAAATCGTTGTGTTTGCATGTGGCATGGAGTGGAATGGGTCTCATTCTTCTACCTCCACTCTTTCTTTGGCCTGTATAGTTGGTGGCGCTGTGCCTCTGTTGTTTCTTGTTGTCTATGCTTCCCTGAATTTCTTAAGGAACTGTCCCATTTCTTCCATCTTTTTTTGTAGTTTATCCCTGTGATGCATTGCATGATCAAAATATTATGCTAAGAAATCCTGGACCATTCTGGTGATCATTTCCCCGTTGTCCTCCATGATCGTATAGTCTAGCGATGCTCGTTGTGCCTTTGATTTCTTGCGTGCTCCTCCTTCCTACGCGGCTAGTCTCTTATTTCCCCCTGGTTCCTGTGTGATGGGGTTTGGGGCGGTCTCTTACACTCCCTTAGCTTGTTTCGGTTTTCCATTGGTTGGATGTGTAGTCTCTTTCTCCCCCTTCTAGGCCCCTGTCTGCTTGGACCATTCATCTTCCTGAGTCGGCTTGCCTTGGCCCGTTCGTGGTTTCTTGGGCACTTGGATTTCCCGAGGCTGTGTTTCTGCCTATTCTGCCTCTCCTTTTGTTGTTGTTTTTGGTACTTCCTGGGTAATGGTTGGGATCCTCCATTCATCAGGCCATTCGCTGATGACCATGCTGATATCACCCTCTATGATGCAGTAGCACATTTGTAGCCATTGTTTATATGGGTCCTGTCTTGGTTGTATCCACATTGTTTGTCTTGTGGCCTGGAAATTGGCGGTGTCTGCATATTGCGTCATAGCCTCTGGTGTTATTCTCCATGATCAACTGATAGCTTCCTGTATGTCCCGTAGGTATGCTTCGAATATGACCCCATTCGCCCTCTTATGCCTGGCCTATGGCCCAGATCTCAGTAAGAGTTATCTCGCTCCCGCTGGTTGTGGTCTGATACAAAAGATCACATACCCTGGTTCTTGCCATCCCATGAAGGATATTAGGGTAATCAGACATGAGTAATGAAACTTTGTGCCTAGGTCCTGTGCATCCTTGTAGTCCTCTTGAAATAAGTTCAATAGATATGGTACCCAACTCATAGAGGTGCCTTCTGCGCACTGAGCTACAACTGCAATGACTCCTGCTGGTACTTCCTCTTTGCGGCATTTTCTGAGTAATTTGTAGGCTAAGATCTTTGCGTCTAGTTGTGTAGCTGCATTTTTTATTCATTTGATTCTGATACCCCTCGTCCCTCTGGCAGTGATATATTTATTCTTCATTTCTTCTACCAATGCTTTCTCCTTGGATTTGTCATCCGGAATCAACACGGGATCCATACCCTGGGTTGGTAACCTGTGCAATAAGATCCATAGTTATGGGGACGGGTTTGTCCAGCCATATGTCCCCTCCATGTGTGACTGCTAACATCTTCTTAATGCATGTTGTCGTGTACTGGCCTCTGCCAAAATGTGGTAGTTCAACAAACCAAAGATTCCTGTTTTGTCCAGCCCAATGGCCCACTGGTGTGGATGGCTAATCATTTCTCCAAGTTAGCTTACGGTTATGGTCGGCATGAAGACCCTTTGTGCAAGTTCTGGGAACTTGGTTTCATCTGATACAACATGGTCAACTTCACGACATGACTTAGTAGCTTTGGTTCTACCTGTACTCCAGCTAGTATGTGTGGTGGAATAATTTTTGTTGAAGATTTCTTACGGGGTGAGCTTGGTATCTGAATTATGTCTTCCTGCTGCGGTGGCTGGTTATAAGTTCCAGAAACTTCCAGTTGTTCCCCTATTAGCCATTATGTCCAAGCCGAGGCATTGGCAGTGATCTCCTCTATTGGTTGACCTGATACAGTCATTTGTGAATTGGCTGGTTGCGCTGGTGCTTCCAAATTTTGTGTTGTTCCATTAACCTCTAGGGCTGCTTCGGTGATTTTTGGTTGCACTTCCTATTGGGTTTCCACTTCCTCGTTATGAGGCACCTGCATTATTGCTGGCATATCCAATTTCATGGCTTCTTCTTGTGGTTTCTGAATTTCTTCCATTATCGGTGTAGATTTCACTGGTATCCTCTTGGGGGTTGGGATTTTGTCAATGTCGACGATCTCCGGTTGTTGTTCTTCATTCTCTTCCAGCGGTCCTCGTGACCTCATTTGTACCCTGGTTGGTTTGGTTGTCTAACATGCTTCTGCGAGCTTCGGTGGTGCCATAGTGGTGACTGTCAAACGTTTGCTAAGTTTGAATGACTTCTGGGAGTTCTTTGATCTCGTTCTGGTTGTTTCGGCTGCTATTGTTCTCACTCTGTTTTCCTTTTGTGAATAGACCAGTCGCTCCCGTGCTCATGTGTTGTATGGGCTGGTAACAAAGCTTGTTGAGGACGCTTCCTCCATTATGTGTTTAATGCATCATAACTATGGGTTCAATGCATATGCGGCGGTTTTGTACTTGCCATTACGTTTTCTTTGTCATCTCTTGTTGGTGTGTTTAATGTGATGTCCCATTGGTCCTTGTCGTCCTTTAATTCCGCTTAGTGTTGTCTTGTCATACTGCTTCTGCCGACTTTTTGTTTCCCACTTGGTTTTCCTCTGTATGTAACCATTGATCGTTCCTTTGCCGAA
Source organism: Picea mariana (assembly GCA_032191745.1). Lineage (NCBI taxonomy): Eukaryota > Viridiplantae > Streptophyta > Pinopsida > Pinales > Pinaceae > Picea > Picea mariana. The sequence continues at coordinate 18,491 of JASDQU010436794.1, forward strand.
TTTGTATTTCTAACGTCATGTGGCCTTTCTCTCTCCAGCGTGTTGCGCTCTTTTTAGTCTTGTTTCCTTTTTGTTCTCTTTTTTCTTTTAATTTTTTTTTTTTTTTTTACTGCGCGGTGGGTGGTCGACTATCCCTGTACAGCTTCAGTTGGCTCTAGTTGATCATTCCTTTGAGTTCTGCGCCTGCTAAATCTCTTAACTCTATAGCTCCTCCGTTTGTGATAGATTTTACCTCATATGGTCCCAACCAATGCATTCTGAGCTTCCCCGGGTGTTGAAATGACTTGTTGTCGTAGAGCAGTACTAGATCTCCTTTCTTAAACATTTTCTTATTGATGTGTTAATCGTTCCAAGCATTGTCTCTGGATTTCTGCACTTGTTGATGGAATCCTACCAGGATTCGGTCTTCCTCCATTGACAATAATTGATTCAATATTTCTTGTATTGCACCTCATTCTGTCATCTGTGTGATAGATGCTACGCGTAAGATGGGCACTAAAAATTCTAATGGCACTACTGCTTCTTGGCCATAGACTAGCTTGAATGGTGTGTGCCCTGTTAACCTTTTTCAGGTGGTCATGTATGCCCAGTCATCTATGTTGAAGTTACAGATCTTTGTTAGTGCGTTCTCCATAATTTTGTTGAAGGCTTCTACTGTTCCATTTGCCTATGGGTGATATGGTGTGCTCTTCTGGTGATGAACTTCAAACTCTTCAGTCAACACGCAGATGGTGTTGTTTATGAAGTGTGTGCCTTGGTTGCTCATCAAAACTCTTGGGCACCCAAATCTAGTGATGACTTGTTCGAACAAGAAGTGTGCAGCTTTCTCTGTGTTACAATCTTTTACTAGTGTAGCTTCCACCCATCTTGTTAGGTATTCTGTTGCAGTGATAATGTATCTTGCCCCTGTTCTTTTAGCTAGTGGTTTAATTGGTCCCACAAAGGTTATTGCCCATTTATCAAATGCCTGTAATGTTACTTGTGGTCGTAGTGGCATCTCGTCCCTTCTATTGGGTTTGCCTACCCTTTGAAAAACATCGCATCCCTGACATTATTCTTTCGAGTCCTTGTGAATCATTGGCCACCATAGTACCTTCTGCATGGTATATTTTCTTGCATAATTCCCTCCTGTGATTCCCTCATGGGATTCTACTAAAATTCTTGGTCATTTTTTCTCTAATACGTACCTTTGCAAGATGTTGTCTATGCCCATTTTGTGTAGGTGTCCTGCGATCAGTTGATAGTCAGCTGCGTGGAATACCAGGTTCTTCTTCTGCATAGTGGTATATTCTTGTAGCGCAGTACCTGTGCTTAAGTACTGGATGATCTCTGTGAAGTAGTCATCAACAATCTGTACTGAGAATAACTGTGCATCCATAAAGGTGTCTTCTAAATTCGTAGGTTCTTCTCCATTTGTGACCTTGGACCGGTGGTCAGGTCCTGCATTTAGATTCCCTGGTTTAACTATTACTTCAAAATCAAATTCTTGAAATAGTAGTAACCATCGACAGATTCTCTCCCCCAACACTGGCATGTTGACTAGGTATTTCAGAGCTGAGTGATCTGTAAACATATTAAACTGTTTTCCCAATAGGTAATGTCTAAACTTTTGTAGTGCATAGACCATATCTAAGCCTTCTCTTTCTGTCATGTTATAGTTTTTTTCTGAGTTGGATAGCTTTCTACTTGTGAACGCTATCGGATGATCCAAGTCTCTTGTTCTTAGTTTCACTAAGATAGCTCCCAGTGATATCGCTGATGCATCTACATGCACATGGAATGTCTTTTTCCAGTCTGGAAATACTAATATCAGTGCAGTAACCATCCTTTCCTTAAGGGTATCCAAACCATGTTGACACTCGTCGTTCCATTGATACTTTGTATCCTTCTGTAACATTTTTTCCATTGGGGCTGTGTTCTGCACATATCCTTTGATGAACTTCCCATAGTATCCTATGTGCCCTAAGGTTGCTCTTAGTTGTTGGACTATTTTTGGTGCTGGTAAGTTAACAATGATGGCGATCTTGGCTGGATCCACTAACAAGCCTTGTTTACATACTATATGGCCCAATAGTATCCCAAACGGTGTTCCAAATATGCATTTCTTGATGTTCAGTGATACCTGTCATTGTCTACATCTTTCTAGCATTAATCGTAGCACTTCCACATAGTTTTTTAGTAGACTGTAAAATGTCCAGACATCGAGGTATACTTCAAGGAACTGATGGATGAATTCCTTAAATGATGCGATGACTACTCTGGAGAATATTTTGAGTGCATTCTTCAGTCCAAACGGAATGACTGTGTACTAATAAGATCCCCATTCCATTGTGAACGTGGTCTTGTGTCTGTCCTCCTGTTTTATCTTAATCTGATGGTAGCCTGAGAATCCATCAGTGAATGAGTAAGCTTCATGTCCCCCCACATTCTCTAACACTTCATCTGTGAACGGTGTAAGGAATGGGTCGTGTAAGCATGCATCATTCAACTTCCTCAAGTCGACGCATATCCTAATCCCTCTTCCTTGTTTCTTGTCATGTACTACCATCGAGCTTATCCGTTCTGATTCCTCAACTGGTTGGATGATGCCAGATTTGAGCATCCGATCAAGCTCATCTGTAACTTTTTGTTTATATATGGGGTTTAGTCTATAGGGTTTTTGTCTTATAGGTCTCGCTTCAGGTCTGAGTGGTATCTTCATCTCTCCTAGTTCTCCTGCTATACCCTTAATCTCTGTAAATGTTGTGGGAAAAAGGTCGCTATATTCACACAACAATTTTGTGATGCTTTCTACTATTTTCTCATCCCAGTAGTCTCCAATGCTGGCCATTTTGGGCTGCTCAGCTATCTCGATGTTAACTTTCTTTACCTTCAGTGTCACGGCAATGACTTTTGATTATATGGGTGGTCCTTCCACATCTGTTTCACCTTCTACTTCTTTGATTTGAATGTCATGTGGGTCATCTTCATATGGTGCTTCCTCATGAATGATAACATGACAATAGTTTCTTGATTGTCTATTTATTCCGTTGTTGCTCTTCTGTGATAAATTCTATTTCTGGTTCTTCGATGAATATTACTCCTCTGATTTGTTTGAGAGATGTGTTTATGTTGGGGTTCTCATGCTCGAATGAGAAAGTGATTGTGAAGTTCTGCTGCCATGTACTCCACATTGTAGTTCCTTTGTGCAATTCCTATTCTGTGTATTAGTTCGTTGGTATGCCCTCTAAAGTATGCATGAAGTGATGAGGCCATTCCTCTGGTGGTGTCATTTTCCACAACGTTTTTCACTTCACCAAGTGTTCCGCTGGTGCCTCTTGTCCTTGGTATTTTTGTTTTTTGTTGTATTCTTGTTCTGCACGGAACCATATGCGCAGTAGTCACTTACATTGATATCAGTCTATAATGGTGTTTTTATGTGCACCCCACCATCTTGCGGGTGTGGCCTTGAGTGATAAGTGAAATTATAACAGTTGTTGGTTTTCTAATACTTCATCTTTGTATTGTGTTAAGAATGTTTCCAATTCATTTAGTCCATGGAAACTAGGTGGTTCTCTAATTTTTTTGCCTACCCATCTGACTGCGTGGTCTATTCTTGCACATATTTGCATGGATACTTCGTGTAGTCTCTGCTGCCAGTTTTCTAACCCAGTGTCTGAGTCTATTGCGCATGAAGTAATGCTCCGCCAACAAATTACTTAGTCTGTAGTTGAGTTTATGTAATCCACATCGTGCGCAGTTGTTCTGTACAACTGGACGATCTCCTCTAAGTCCAAGCAAGTGGGTTCTATGAACCTCTCCCCTTCCAATGGATCTAGTGGTGCTATGACCCTATATTCTCCATATTCAAATGTCATTTTCCTCATTTTCAAATTGATTATGGTCTCGTTGTCAAACGCCCAATCCAAACCAAGAAGTGTCAAGTAAGGTGTTGTGTCATCCACTATTTCAATGACTTCAAAGTCTGTTATAGTGCGCACTCCATCAAGATCTATTGTCACTCCTTTCAGTCTACCTATTGGTAGGACTCTATGATAGTTTGCTCATTTTAATTGGACATTTGAGTATCCCAGTGTTGTCTCTCCCATACATTTCCAGGTCTTCTTGGGTAGGACATTCACTTCAGATCCTAGGCCTAGTATAATATCTCCCATGTTGAAATATCCAATGTTAGCATTTAGTCTAAATTCCCTACTTGTTCTTCTTCTGGTGTGTAGGTGATTGACAGTTTTTGGTTCTATTTTTTCTTCTATCTCGTTGCTACATTTCTCTAGTATGTTTTGAAATATTTTCAAAGATGAAGGATCACTTAATGCTTTCACGCGTGATTGCAAAAATACTTTAATTGTACTTACTTGTCCCTTGGGCTGCATTCCGTTGGTATGATCCAATGATGGCGGCATCTCATATTCTGGGGCTTCCTTGAATAGCTACGCAGTTGAATTCGACATTATGTCCTCCTTCTGAAATTCTTGTCTGGATTCCTTAAAAGTCTCCTTTTCTTTTGGTGCGTTGAACTACTTTCTTTTTTTGGTGTTCTTCTTTACCCATTAGTTCTGTGCTAGTTCCTGTCAAGCTATGTCACGTCCTATTTTGGTTCCTCCACGAGTGACTATATCGATTTTTCGTCCGTCATCCCTAGCTTCGGCTGAAATCCACTGGACATTCTAATTATTCTAGTTCATCTTTTCCTGAATCTTCACTAGTAGTGTCGGACATTCCTCTGTATCGTGGTCTGATGCATGACAATACATACAAGTTGTTGGTGGAAGTGGACATTCTTGTGCATAATGTCCCGATTGCTGACAATTATGACATGTGACTGATCCTCTACCACGGACGAAACCTCCTTTGGATCGTCCTCCTCCTTAGTAGCCTCCTTATTCACCTCTCGACGTGTTATACTGTGGTGCCTAATTATACTGTGTGGTATTGCACTAGGTTTGTTCCGGGTTGTACTGCGGCTGCACATTATTGCATGGTTGTTGCACAGTATTGTATTGTTGTTGCACAGTATTGTATGGAGCTAGGGATTGATTGAACTATGGTGTTTCTTGCCCAGTCATCATTTCAGCATGTAACCTGTATGCATCTGATGTTCTTTCCTGCATCAGCTCCATATTTCTGCAATCTTTATCGTCGTGGACTACTGACTTACAAAAGGTGCAATTTGAATTCTTCGAAACTATCTGGTATTTCTGCATCATCGTGCAGTGATAAGGGTTGTGACCTGGTTTCTTTCATATCTTGCACCATAATCCTCCCTGTGGTAGTGGACTTCACATACCTATTGCCATATAATGCGCGAATGTGGGGCATTCATTCTTGTGGTGTCCTTCCATCCTTCATGCAATGCACCAAACGGCTTCTCGTTTGTCCTTATTCATTCTGGTTTAGCTTAAATGTTAGATTCTTCAAATCCTCCTTCAATTCCTCAATAGTTGGGTCCATCTGCTGGTACTGGTTCTCTTCCAGTTCCAAGGCTGCCTGCAGAGCCTCTACCTGTTTCTGAAATTTTTGTTTTCGTAAGGGATATTTTAAGTGTGGGAGTAGTGAGTTGAAAAAAAGGTGTCGATGCTACATCTCGGTCATAAGGTATTTTAGTTTTCCCTTTAGTCACTTGAATCTCTGGTTGATCTCCCATACAAACTCTCCTAGTTTCTGTCTTATCTCAGTCATCTCATTCATGTACTGATCCTCTAAGCTCGACTTCTGGAACTCATTAATCTGTACCTTCTTAATGTCTGTCAGTGTTCTCATCATCCCAGGAGCATTGTTTGTGTCTAGACTCATGTACCAGTCTAGTGCGTGGTCTCTTAGCGTAATCGCTAGCTGTGCGAGTTTGGTATCTTCATCAGTGATCTCTTTTGCCTCCCAGATCTTTGCACAAATGAACAAATTCTTTTCTGGGTCCTATGCTCCTTCCCCTGGAAATTTTGGTAATATGATAGTGGGATCGTGTCCTGCCATTCTGAATAATAAACTACTTCCTCCTCCGCGCTATGTAGATACTTGACTAGTGTTACCTGAACTGGCTCCTCCAGTTGTTGCTCCTAGTGTAGATGTACTTCTTATTGTCAGACTTCCTCCGAACTCTAGTTGTCTAAACGGTGGTGCTCTCCTTGGTGTATTAGTCGCACATGGGTTTATGGGTTCCACACTGACATTAATATGGATAAGAAGGTTTCCTTCTCCTCCCATTCTTGGGCCTCTCATCTTCCTCTCATACGTTGTGCATAGGATTTCCTCAATCTTCTCCACAGCCTGGATATCCTCTACCTCTTCCTCATCGCTCGCCAAGCCTTCCCTCGCGGATACAACTATCTTCTTGGTATTCACCTTATATTGGTAGGTACTCCTCTACGCATCATTCCTGATGAAGCCAAGATCCACTTGAGTTGTTCGTCATCAATCATGATAGGGTCCAAGGGTTAATCCTCCTCCTTCTTGCCTTTCTCCTCACCTCCTTCCATTTATCCTCTCTCTGTCATTTTTTCCCCCCTTCCCCCATACACACAGGGAATTTTAGTTGTATGATTCCATTGTCATTACGCCTTTGTTATATAGTTGCATCTTAATAGAAGTATACAGGGATTGAATGTACCTTCCTTGAGGTTCATGTATAAATTCTTGCTCTGCTATGTTCTATGACTTCGCTGTGTCAACTGCAAATTCAGTGATGAAGCCTGCCACAATACTGTCAAGCCAAAAGTCTACTGCATGGGTGAATTTGTTGTTCACCTGTTGTAACTACTCAATATGTACCTAGGTCCAATCTAGCTTTCGGATATGGTTCGTTGCATGGTTATCCTTCAACCTTAGTATCCATTCCTGCAGTAGATGTAGAAAATCACAGAAAAAGACTTCATGTAAATCAGTAAATATGTATTTATCCAAATATTTGCGAGGTGTGATTCTAGGGTTTCTATTGTCTTTCTAGGAAAACTCTAGCTCTTTGGTTCTCAACCAACCTTCAATTTTTGCTTTCATGGGGTTCCAAGGTCTCAACATTCCCTTCTAATGGATAATGGGTCTTATTGTTTTGCTCGTTCTTTTCTCGTTCAATCTATATCGTCTACTCAGTCCTCTCTTGTTCCTTCTAACACGGCAACAGAACCATTTGTTGGTTTTTAACTGATTTATTTTACTGTATGAGTTATTGACCCAGGATTCATGTCTTTCAGGTTTCCAACAAAGCCTCTAAAACTATCGTCCCTCCTGGTAAACCAGAAGGCAACACAGCGCACAGAGTGCACTACGTAGTCTCACTCGAGATAGATTTAAATGGGTGATTGTAAGACTCAGGTGTTTATAGCCTAGGATTGAGTATGATATAGGGGATGGTTAATATGAGCCATTTACTATGAATCATGACTGCAATATACTAGTACTCATGGGGTTGTATCTATCCTTCACGGTTTATTTCCCTGAACAACACAATCATATTCCACAACAATGCATTAACTCATTCATTAAGCATAACAATTAATTGATGACAACAAATAAAGATATACATGCATTCATCACATTACATAGATATTACCATGGTTCACCCCCTCTTGGGCTATGTCCACAAAGATTTGGCTCTTGGCTCTTTTATTATGGTAGTTTTGCATCTCCAGCATCACATGCTTACAATTCCCTCTAATGGGTAAGATATGTATGAGGTGAACTAGATCGCACCAGGATCCTCAGCCTATGATCTAATCCTCAAATATTCCTCCTCTCCTCTGTTCTTAACTCAACAGCTTACAAAATTGGTCAATAACCATATTACATAATGCATTAACTCGTACATAACTATGCTAGAGCATTACAAAAATTGAACTAATACAAAAGAGAATCAAGCTCTTTATGACACCTATGTATCTCTATTTATATATATCAAGCTCTTCAGCCATTTACAATGTATTACCAAAACCCTAACCCTACCAACATTAGGTCTTCCTCCCATGCACGTGTGTTGTTCTTCCTCCAGCTATCGTTTTCCTTGTGCACACTTTCTTGCATGCACACATGTTGTGTTACCTTCCAGCTATTACTTCTATTCTGCACACTTTCTTCCCCATGATCATCCTTCTTTCCACTTCGGCCTAGTGCCAACAGGTCATGTAAGGTGCTCTTTCTGCAAGTGCAACCAAACTTTGTTGCCCACCTGAAACTTATGTGGCACCTGATGTTGATCATGGCACTACTTGTACTTGTCATTGGACTTTTGTAGGATATCCTAAACCTGTTGGTGGATGAGTTGGATCCACTCAATGAACCGGGTGGCTTTGTCAACTTTAGTTGTAGCAAGAGATGATTCGACTGAGGTGACCACGAAGGGTAGTGAAACATCTATGGGACCCAATGGTTGGAATCCCAACCCCACTTGAAAGGGGTTGTGGTCAGTTCAGCTATGAAGGGCTCGGTTGTAGCTATGTTGAACATAGGGGATACTCTCATCCCATGTGTGAGGGTTCTTGAAATTATACATGTGTAGGATATGCACGATAATTCTATTTACGACCTTGGTTTGGCCATCTGTCTGGGGGTGGGAGGTCATGGATTTGGTGAGCTTGGTGTCTAGCAGTGACCAGAGGCTTGACCAAAATGTGATAAGAAATCGACTGTCCCGATATGAGACAATGGTTTGTGGGATTCCAAATTGTACCCAAACTCGTTCAAAGAAGATCTCGGTAGTGGCCTCTGCTATGATGCTCTTCTTACAGGCGGCCAGAATCACCATCTTAGAAAAGTGATCCACAACCACAAAAACACATTCATTTCCCCACTTGGTGGATGGGAGGTCCGACATGTAGTCCATTGAGATGGATTCCCATGGCCTGTCAAGAGTATACAAAGGGGTGTATAGGCCTTGTTTCTTAATGTTCAGTTTGGCAATTGCGCAGGAAGTGCAAGACCTAATATACTTTTTGACCTCCTGTCGAAGTTTCGACCAGTAGAAATGTTTCTGCAAAATTTCCACTGTCTTTTCAACATTGAAGTGTCCTTCCACCCGACTATAGTGGGATTCCCAAATTATCTTCACTCGCTCGCTTGATGGAATGCAAATATGGCCAAGACGGCACAGCAACCCATCCTAAATATGGAAATTAGTGACATATGCGTTTGTGCCCAACATTTGGTTGGTGGTGGCGAAGTCTAAGTCTGTCTCATAGAGTTGGGGCCATCTAGAGGTCTCATGGCTACAAGAGTCTAGGATCGACGTAAGTTTTGTGACTAGTGGTCTGCTGAGGCAATCAACAATGTGGTTGGTGCTTCCCATTTTATACTTGATGTTGAGGTGGAATTGTTGCAAGTACGTGGACCACTTCTGATGGTAGTCATTCTGCAATTTTCCTTGTGTCTGCATGAATTACAGTGGCTTATAATTAGTGTGGATAATTGTATCCTTCCTAAGAATGTAATGTCTCCACTAGTGGCAGGCTTGCACAATGGAGTACATTTATTTGTCATAAGTAGGGTACTTACGAGAAACATCTCATAGTGTCTCACTATGATAGGCCACGGGGTGGTCGTGCTGAGTGAGAACAGTGCCCACAACATAGTATGAAGCATATGTCTCAATATCAAAGGGTTGTTGCAGGTTCGTTAGTGAAAGTATTTGGACTGAGCACAAGCGCTGCTTCAAATCATCGAATGCTTGTTGTTGGGACCGGCCCCACAAAAATTTCACCTTACCACCACCCTTGGTTACTTGGCTAAGGGTGCATGCAATATGGGAGAATCCCAACACAAACCTGCGGTAGAAATTGGCAAGGCCCAAGAAGCTCCTAAGCTCATCAAGTGTGGTTTGGGTTGGCCAGTCACTGATGACTTGGATTTTGGCTGGATCCACATCTAACCCATGCTGATCAATGATGTAGCCTACGTAATGAACCATGTCCATCCTGAACGATAATTTTTCCAAGTTGACGTAGAGATGATGTTGTCGTGGGGTGTGAAAAACCTGCTAAGTATGTTGCAAGTGTTCTGCCCAAGTCTTGTTGTAAATGAGGATGTCATCCAGATACACCACTACAAAAGTATTCGTGAATGTTCGCAGAATATCGTCCGTCATCCTCATGCAAGTGTTGGAGCATTTGTCAAACCAAAGGGCATGACCAACCATTCAATAATACCTTCCTTTGACTTGAAGGTGGTCTTCCATACATCTATTTTTTCTATCGGGACCTGGTGGTAGCCAGACTTCAGATCAATCTTACTGAATTATTTGGCCCCTGTGAGCTGATCAAGGAGGTCGTTGATTCAAGGAATCGGGTACCAGTTTCTAACTGTGATTTTATTCAGGGCCTGGTAATCAATGCAGAGTCTCCAGGTTCCATCTTTCTTTTGTACCAGCATGATTGGGCTCCCACAAGGTGATGAGATGGGATGGATGTGCTCCTTGTGGAGCATTTTTTGGATCCGTCACTTCATCTCCTCATTCTCTAAGAGATATCAGAGGTAGACTGTCCCATTGGGAAGCAATGTGTCGGTGGTCATATCGATGGGCTGCTTGACCTGACAGTGAAACGGTACCTCGGTAGGTGAGGAGAATATATCTAAGTATTCTTCCATAACCTTATCCACTTGCTTCTGCTGTGTGGAGAGGTTAGTCGTAGAGACCTTAGATGTGGTTTCGATATTTAGGTCATTCTGAGAGTGAATCATGAAGAAGAAAAACTTCCCTGTCTGAGACATGACCTTTCTGCTTTTCTTGCAGAGATCAAGGAAATAACATTGGGTGGGACTGGCTCGAGTATCCTGTATATACAACATGACGTTTTCATAAATATGGTTGGCCCAAAAGGACATTAAAAAATTCGAGAGGGGAAACATCACACAATACCTCATCTTTGAAGGGCTTGATGNCACATGAAAACCTATGTTGAGATGAGGTTCTTCTGGATACCTCTATCAACGATGAAGTGTAGTGGGTTACCCTTCACCCACATCTGTGAATGAAAAATGTGCTTGCCTTCCTCTAGCTCATCTGGTTCACTGGACTGGAGCTTGGTGGTAGCAACGATAGAACTGGGTTCTGCATCAATGATCTGTCTCCCCCTTTCTAGTTCTGACTCAGAGTTGGAACCTGGATCTGATTCAAAATCTTTTACCTCAGCCAGCAGTTACTGCTTCGAGCGGTAATCAACAGTGTTATACCAAGGGCTCTTATGGAACTCGCACCACTTCCCGATATCTTTCTCTATCTTTCTGGTGTCTTTCTTTGCTTGCGGCCTGGACCAGTTGTCTTGAGGTTGTTTGTCTTTGATATGTCCTTTGTTTTTCATTTTGGGGCTGCCCTTTCCTGTCTTTTGTTGTGAGGGGTTCCTAGGCCCAAATTGTCGCGTATTTTGTTTGAGCTTTTGCTCGATTTTGACGACATATCGGTAGGCCGCGCCCAAGGATAAGATGTCCAGAAACTCCATTTTGGCCTGGATGTATCTATGAAAACCGATGCGATACTTGAGCACTATATATTTCACTCAGAATATTTGATACCCAGCTTGGTGTGAGAGTTCTGGAAGATATTTGTGAACTTGGGCACTGCTTTGTCTCTTTCCTGCCGCAGCGTGGTCCATTTTGTGTACAGGTCGTCATAACTTCAACCAGGGTAGTATTGTTCCTTAATAACATCCCTGAAGGACTCCCAGTTGACTGTGACTATAAATAATGATGGTTCCTCTATTTCCTTTTTCTCACAGAATGTTTCCCACCAATCTTTGACATGGGGGACGACTTTGAGGAGTGCAAAATTAATCTTTTCTCTATTCAATAAGTTATGGACAGAGAAATACCCTTGTAGAAAATTCAACCATTTCTCTACCTCATCTGCATCTATTTGACCTTCAAATATAGGAATATTGAAGTTGATTTGTACCTTGAAGAGGGCAGCACCTCCATTTGAGGAAGATGCATCGCCTGTTGGTAGTCGTCGAAAGATTTGCGCAAAACTATCCATCATCTCGTTCCTCTATTGCATGAGGGATTCCTCAAGCAACATTTTGAAGGGACATCATGTCTTGTCATCTTTATTTTCTTCTTCCATGAGAGGTCATTTGGGCGTGCGAGAGATTTTTTCCTCAAGAGAAACAAGCTTGAGAGCCAATTCTTTGTACACTGACCTCGTTGCGGACATGCATTAAGAACGACAAGGAGCAAACCGCTCTGATATCACTGATCCAGAATATATTTGCAAAACAAAATGAATACAGATTATTATCAAAATATTCTTAACACAAAATAACAGATATACAGTAAAATTGGTTTCTATTCAACAAGGAAATAAGCTAAAACTGTAAAATGCAGCGGAAACAAGCTTGCTAGAATGGTGGCGACTTATCTCTGAGAAGAGATGTGACGGCTACACTCATTCGCAAGAATATGATTACAATGAGGCTCTAAAGGACTTTTTACAATAAACAGGAATGTCAAAAACCCTAGACATCCAAAAAATCTAACCCTAGGAGATGAAGCGCCAAAAGTCATGTGGGCCATGTTTGGGTAGGATAGTACATCAACTTCTCGGGGTCGTAACTTTTGCATACGATATTCGTTTTAGGTGCACGATAACCCGTTGGAAAGGTCTATTTGAGGAATGCACAGTTTTTTGCTATATATCAAAGGTCATATTGACTATGGAGAGCCCTAAAAAAATATTGTTTAGGGCCTCAAAATGGCCCCGCAAGTCAAGGACCCGAAAACTAGGGAAAAAACTGCAAAACTGGAAAATTGCCAAAATGAGCCAGTTGGAATAGATGGGAGACCATCGACATCCATCTGGATCAGCCTCAAAATGTTTAAATTTTTGAAATACTTCAGTTTTCTTCCTAAGGAAATAAATCCATTTATTCCACGAGAATTCGTATATAAATGAGACATAGTACGTCTATATTGTTGCACGAAATTGCAAGTAATCAATGCTCCCTGCATGTATCACGAAAAGGGACTAACCACCTCTCATGGATCCTTAAATATTGGTGGTGATGAGTTTACCAATCACCCACAGGTTTTGGTCTAACGGCAATCGTACTACTACAAAAATGGTATCAGAGCTAGAGGTCATGAGTTCGATACACATTTTGCTCATGCTGAGGGGGAGATTGTTCCACAAAATTGCAAGTAGTCAGTGCTCCCCATGTGTATCGTGAAAAGGTACTAACCACCTCTCATGGATCCTTGAATACTGGCAATGATGAGTTTACCAATCACCCCGTGGTTTTGGTCTAATGGCAGTCGTACTACCGCAAAAACCAACTTCCAGTCACACAAGCACCGACCTGTATAACGAAGAACAACAGCTCTCCCTTGCACCACCCTACCACCCTGGTTTTTCTAGCTACAACCATGTGGAAGCTACAAATCCCTGTGTTCAAGCACCCACTTGAAACTCTGAGGACACAAATCCTCCCTAGCACCTCCCAACCACCCTGAAATATAAATCTTTGTCTTTTACAACTTTACCAAAGTGATACAACATTTATCTATGGCTTACCAGTCTCATCATTGTTTTTATACACTGCTCTGCTCTGCCTACATCAGTGTCTCTCTCCTCGTGTCTGCTACGCATTTTTTTATTCTCTTAGATATGCATTTTTGTTCCTTGCTTCTTCTGTGCTTCAGCTCCTGCACACCGCATGCTTCTACCTGCATGAATCACACTCAATAGTCATGCCCATCTCTTCTCTATTTTGCGTTTTTATACTTTTCGTGCACCTTATTCATACTTCATGCACAATATCTCTACATGCTCTTCACAGTGTCACTGTTCTGCCCTTCCGGTTGTTCACTGAAGCTCTTCCTTTCTCCTTCATAGCTTGACAGCAGAATAACTTCACTTCTCTGTTCTACATGTTTTTCTCACGTCAATTCATCTCTTGATCATCATGACAACTCTTCAACTTCTCTGGCGGTTCTGTTGCCTGTGAGTTCATCACCAGTGGTCATTATGTTGAGATTCCTTAGCTTCTATGGTAGTCGAGACTCTTCGTCTTCTATGTCAGTTACAGTCAGTCAGTTTTGGCTCCTTTGGCTCCTACACCCCTTCCTTCTCGTGACCGCTGGTTGTGACTTGGGTCCAATCACTTCAGGACTTTGCGTTTCAGGTCATCCGTCATGAGTCACTCCAACTCTCCCAACTCTTGATCTCCCGAACTCTGAAGTGGAGCTTAGCGATCTGCTAGCTATTCCCTAGATATGACCTTGTGCGATGAGTTCATGTGACCACATGATTGTGAGCGGGTCTATCAGGGGTTTGAGGACAACCCACTTTTTTCCCCACAATTCACTATGAGCCTCCATGTGTCCTTTCTCCAAAACCATGGTTTCAATTGCAGCCCTCTTACGAAAAATTAAGGCCCGAGCATGTTCTAGATCCACAATGGAGCACGACTGTCGATCTCATGATCTTGACAGTTCTCTTAAATGGGTGGTTCAGATCTGTCCTCTCGAGTCCACAGACTAGATCTCTCCTTCCTCCATCAATGGCTGAGGTTTCCTTCATGATCCAGGCTTCAGGAGATTCAACTCTCAAACCCTGTTGCTGCTGACTGGATATCTTCTAGAATGGAAGATCTGCTAACATATGTACTCTTCAATCAATGACTCTGCCTTCTTTCCTTTGTCCACGTGCAGTCCTTGGTCTCAGGTATTAGATGACACGTGTCCCTCCAAACCAATGGATGATATTGATTTTGTGATCCAGGCTCTAGGAGTTTCAATTCTCAAGTTCTTGTTTTCTCCTGGAGCATTTCACTTGGAGTCCACGATCCAACGACGCATGTCCCTCTCTAATCCACGGTCCTCATTCACTTTGGGACTTCGACACTTCGACAATCTCAAACCTTTCTCCTTCACGTTTTCCCATAGATGAAAATATACTAATGTGTGTCCTCACTAACGTAGTCTGCCACCTATCCTTGCTGACGTGGTCTGCCACGATCTAACAGTCATTGTCTGATCTCTAGATCTGACGGTTGATGGAACTTCGCATTCCAGGGATTTCAAATTTCAAACTTTTCTGAGTGCAAACTCCTCTCATCTCTATATCTGAAGTGAATGTTGTTTGTTTGATCAGGATCTTGGATCGACGGCTCGACCTTTCTGTGATGCAACTTTGTAAGCTTATCCTGTCCTTCCACTTGAAATTGATCCGACGGTTGTGATCAAATCGCGACTTCGTGTTTCGGGTGTTTGGACGTGAGCCAACCCTAACTCTTCCAACTCTCGATATCCGAAATACTCTAGATCAATGACCCATAGCCCTCTGTGATCCAATGGTCCAGATCTTATCGAGACTTCATGTTTCGTGAAGTTCGAGGACTACTCACCTCCGACTTTTCCAGTTTTTGAGTCAGTGAAAATTTGATCTCTCACCATGTGTCCTCTGGATCCAACAGGTTAGATCTCATCGTGATTTCACATTTCGCGGAGTTGGAGGATGGCTCTCAGTCTTATCCTCTTCACAATTATACTGGATTCGACAGTTGTTGGTTCTCGACGCTCAAATCAAACGGATTAGATTTGTACTTCTCCTCTGTGCTTCCTCTGGTCACTAGACTCTGATCTAAGGGACATTGGGTATTCTGGATTGGTGATCCAATAACCACTGTCTCTCCCCCTCCTAAGCTTTGTATTTCTCAAATCTCGAAGTGTCTAAAGGTCTCGACCTTTGCTCCTCCTGCGAGTACTCCTCTTGGACCTTGGCTACACTTCTAGAGAGAACAAAGCGCTATCTCTTCTGAGCTTTGATATCTGCATATTGTTCGCTCTTCCTCCTGAACTTATGCTTTCCCTGTTTGCCATCATTGTTTCTTTCCTTGCTTGTAAACATGCCATCTTCATTGTTGTTCTTGCCATCAATGACAAGCACATTCTACCTGTAAACATTCCAACAATCTCCCCCTTTGGCATTGATGGAAACCTTGAAGGCTGCGCTATTCTCCAACTATAGCATCCAGAACACTCCTTTTCTCCCCCTTTTACATCAATGTCAAAGAAAACATGCTCCCCCTGAGTTGTTGTAGTATTTTTTAGAGGTATCAAATATTCAACCAATACATACTCCCCCTGACATGATGGACTCTCTTAGGTTGATAGTGGGATCACGCCCAACTTCTGGTGTAGATTGTAACACATTGTTTCCCCCAGTCTGTAAATATAACTATATTGGATAGGAACTATGGGAAACTTGAAGGTGTGAATGTTTGATTTGATGGACCTTTGTATAAAAGGTTGATGAATGTAAATTATGTTATGAATATGTGTTGCATGACTGCTAGGAAGGGGATGCGCAAAAAGAGACCATGATGGCTAATGAAAAGGTGGTGGAAGGGACTCATAATGGTTGCGTTAACTTCCACCAAACCAGTACCTTACTGGTTTTTACTTGCTCAAGACCAAAACAACTCTCTGACCTAGGAATGAATTTCCTTTAGAATGGTGGGTGGGGAGGCTCCTCAAGAGTTAATGAGGGGATGGGGTGAACCGTCCATCTGTAAAAGCTCTCATACCTGACCAGGGATGGGAAATTCATGCCACACGCAATCTTGCAGTGGGATGCAAGAAATAAAGCGTGGGTGTGGGCAGAGGGGAAGTAGAGAAGATTGCAGAGGGGAATCAGAGGAGATTGCAGAGGAGAACCTTAGCTCCTGGATCAAAACAGGAGAAGGAGAGTAACCTTATTCCTCATGTATTTTCTATATCGAGAAAAGGAGAGTAACCTTCATCCCTAACTTTCGTTGAGCTAGAAGTAAGAGATGGAATCTCAGAGCATCGTGGCCTAAGCTCGGGGGTGGTCAGTGATAAATCCGTTGGGAGTGATTGAGCCTATGCTTGGGTGGAAACGAGCACTCCTCTCAGAAGTCGCATCACGCCTTGTGGTTCTAATAAGTGTTTTACGCCTTGTATTTTGAATTGAATATCATGGATACGTGCTCATGTTTATAAGCCCATAAACGGTTTCTGTATGTTATGATTTCCTGGTATTTTAGATTGGAAATAATGAATGCATGTGTATACTTATATGCCACAGTTAGTTTCTATATAAACTGAGTAAGTCCGGAGCATGAGTCTATTCCACTGAGAATCGTCTCATTTGCCTGATTCTCGTGATGTTCTGGTTTAATCCCTCGAAATCACCTTCCCCAAGGAATTGCATCATGTCTCAGAGTCAAAGTAAGCTCCTTGGTATGGCTACCACTACGGTAAACCCACGAGGTTACCCTACCTTGGTGTCATAGCTCATAATTCGGTGAGTTAGGAAGGCACTTCACTCAGGTCAGTAGCCTAGGGACTTTAAAAAGTACCCAAGCCCTTATCCAGAAACCCGACTAAGATTAGGGATAATTTCCCAAGAACGATCTGAAGGTTCATGCATCCCCGGTTTGGTAACCCTATGCAAGAAGGGTTAGCTCTCAAATATTCCAGGGTTGTGGGAGTTTGAAGCTCCGAGAGATTGAATTTCATTACCCAAGTTCAGAAAGGATAGTGATTCCAATTATCTAAAGGGAGTATCCTTTCATTTGGTAGACGAATAGACGAGATCCTTTCGGAAGTATCCTAGGTCTGTCAGGACCAATGGATCTAGAGGAGGAGCGCATGTGTTAACGCCTCGACCCATTTCAGTCTTCGCAAGTAGCGATGGAATCAGGGCCTTAGGTCCCAAGATCCATCAAGAGCTACCTTGACCATCAATCTTAACTCTTGTGTAGGTGGGAGAGTGGATTCATCAAAGTCCTGAAAGTCCTGAAGTGATTAGAACTGTCCACTGGTAGAGGACACATGGTGAAGGATCAACATTTCGTTGACCCGCTGCTGAAGGAAGTCAAAGGGTAAAGTTTTGTGAACTCGTGAGACCCAAACTCATGATATGATCTGAACCATCGAATCACAAGGGGGCCATGACCGTTGATCTGGGTGCAAGGATATCGGGAGTTCAGGGTTCGATATTTAGAAAGATAGGTGTTGGTTGTGTTCCAACTTCATGAAACGCAAAGTCCTGACGAGTTCAGAATATTAAGCACTCAGTCATGACGAATGGTCATGTGGGTGGAAGATTAAGGGAGGAGCTACCAAAGACTGGGATTTCGAGGAATGGAGAGTCAGAGTTGGCTCACGTTCATTATCCCGATACGCGAAATCACGACACGATCACAGCCGTCAATTGAGGGGATAGCACAGGACCGTATATCTAACCTTGGACAGAAACCGGAGATCGGGAATTCGGGAAACATGAGTCAGGGTTGACTCACTTGCAGAAGTCTCGAAGTCCCGAAATGTGAAGCTCATTTTTATAGGCATGTGGTCACAACCTGTGGTCGCATAGGTGAAGCTCGCGCCTTGGGCATGTTCACGTTGATGGGGTTTCAATAGGGCTTGTGGATCAAATATCGAGATTTCAATAGGAATTCAAAGAGCTAATCCATATCTTGAATGAGAAATTTTATTTAGTTCTCGCTCAAAGCATGGGGGTGTTACAAATTGGTACCAGAGCATGGTTACAACACTCAGCATGTTTGATCTCATGGATAAGCACATTAACAGACAACATCTTACCTTACTCCCTTTCCTAAAAAGGATGGTTAAGCCCTTATTATAGAAAGAATGACAACCTATTGTCGTGTGTGTATGCATTACTACTATGTGTGTAGAAAATTAAGAAATGTGAATTAAGTGTTGGTTGCGAATGAATATAATGTTGGCTAACAACAAGTGTTTTATCTGCATGCAAGCGGACGATCAACCAAGGGAAACTGCAGACGTATAGAATGGTGACGTGCCATGAAGTGGGGGATGGCTCCCACAATAGAGACGAAGATTCTGATGAAAGGAGGGTGGTAGAGAGCCCTTTGGATCTAGCTGAGACTCTGCGGAGTCTCATGGCCGAACTACAGAGTTGCAAGGCCGACAACAAGAGGTTGATAAAAGAGCAAGAGAAGCAAATGGAAATTAATGCAGTCTTGCTGCAGAGTTTATCCGACATACAAAGACAACTGCAATATGGACCTAACACCAGTCACGTGGACCGACGACAGGAAAAGAGGAGTCGAATTCCACCTGAGATACAAAAACATGGCCACATTGGGTAGAGCACCTTGAGAAAGGTCCACCCCGAAGATAGGGGACAAGTGTCGGACGATTCCTCTAGAAAGGAAACTAGCGACTCGGAGGGATCTTCTAATAGCAAAACCAGTTCACATTCCCAAAGAAAACGAAAGAAACGAAAGCATTCCAAAAGTCATAATCTCGAAGAATTCAAGAAGGCCAAACCACCCTCTTTCGACGGTGAGATAAAGAGGGGAGAGGAAGTGGAGGCCTGGCTTCCTGGACTAAAGAATTATTTTAGAGTCCATGACTTCTTAGAAAGATTGAAGGCCCGAGTAGCCACTTTCAACCTAAATGGAAAGGCTTCCATTTGGTGGGAAGACCTTAAGAATGTGAAAGGGATTTATGAAGAAGACCTATATTGGGAACGATTTGAAAAATACTTTAGGAAGAAGCATCTGTTAGAAAAGTATTTCGACAAAAAGACTAAAGAATTCTATGAACTCAAGTTGGGGAAACTCACTATAGAGGAATATGTCAACAGATTCCTTGAGTTGTTGAGGTATGTACCCTACATAAAATAAGAAAAGGAAAATGTGCAACGATTCATATGTGGGCTACCTAAGGACTATCATAATAGGATTGAGTTTGATGAGTCAAGGACCCTAGAAGACACTATCTGAAAGGAAAGATATTGTTACGAATAGTTTGGGCTTCGAACAGAACCTCGCGAAGGTTGGAAGCAGAAGAATAGTTCAGGATTCCAGAAAAAGGGGTTTAAATCCCCAAGATTTAAAAACTATAAGAAGGATTCAAGGATGAGATTTCCGACCTGAAGTGTACACCAGCAGAATTTCCCCTCCCAGAGCGGAAATAAACCTTTTGGATCAACCCCAAGGAAGACTGACAACACAAAGAAAGAACCCTTGAAATGTTGGGGTTGTGTAGAAGAACATCTACTGAGGGACTTCCCGTAGTGACAACACAACAGCAGGAGAATTTACAACATCCAAGAAGCTACCACCATCAATAACATGGCCAGGAGTATGCCACGAATTTATGAAACTGTGGATTATAAACAAGTCGACCACCAAGCTTCAGTGGTGGATATGGAAGGTATGATCACCATCCATCTAGTGTCTATTCTAATTGACCTTGGTTCAAATTTGAGTTATATAGCTCCTCAGGTTGTCGATAAGTGTAAATTACAGCCACATAAACATGCCAAACCATGGTTAGTATAGTTAGCCACTAGCACCAAAAGAAATGTGGCAGATTTCATACCAGCTTGCCAATTCACTATGGGTGGATTCCCCACCCAAGCAAACCTTAACATACTACCCCTAGGATCGTATGACCTGTTAATTGGTATGGATTGGCTAGCCACATATAAAACCAGACTGGACTTTTACGATAAAACCTTAGAATGTGTAAGTGAAGAAGGGAGATGGATAACTGTTCAAGGGATCCAGAAACCTGTCTCGGTGAGACAAATATCATCCCTTCAAATGAGAA
>JASDQU010436794.1:56896-67279 GCA_032191745.1 Picea mariana
TTGCTTCTGCTGTGTGGAGATGTTAGTCGCAGAGACCTTAGATGTAGTTGTGATATTTAGGTCATTCTGAGAGCGAATCGTGAAGAAGAAAAACTTCCCTGTCTGAGACATGACCTTTCTGCTTTTCTTGCAGAGATCAAGGAAATAACATTGGGTGGGACTGGCTCGGGTATCCTGTATATACAACATGACGTTTTCATAAATATGGTTGGCCCAAAAGGACATTAAAAACTTTGAGAGGGGAAACATCACACAATACCTCATCTTTGAAGGGCTTGATGTCATATGACAGGCGACATTGTTGGTTGACGCGGATGTCGCTTCCTTGGTGGAGCCATCCGATGGTGTAGAGCTGTGGGTGCGGTGTTGTCGGCAAGGCGAGTCACATGAAAACCTATGTTGAGATGCAGTTCTTCTGGATACCTCTATCAACGATGAAGTGTAGTGGGGTACCCTTCACCCACATCTGTGAATGAAAAATGTGCTTTCCTTCCTCTAGCTCATCTGGTTCACTGGACTGGAGCTTGGTGGTAGCAACGGTAGAACTGGGTTCTGCATCAATGATCTGTCTCCCCCTTTCTAGTTCTGACTCAGAGTTGGAACCTAGATCTGATTCAAAATCTTTTACCTCAACCACCAGTTACTGCTTCGAGCGGTAATCAACAGTGTTATACCAAGGGCTCTTATGGAACTCGCACCACTTCCCGGTATCTTTCTCTGTCTTTCTGGTGTCCTTCTTTGCTTGCGGCCTGGACCAGTTGTCCTGAGGTTGTTTGTCTTTGATATGTCCTTTGTTTTGCATTTTGGGGCTGCCCTTTCCTGTCTTTTGTTGTGAGGGGTTCCTAGGCCCAAATTGTCGCGTATTTTGTTTGAGCTTTTGCTCGATTTTGACGACATATCCGTAGGCCGCGCCCAAGGATAAGATGTCCAGAAACTCCATTTTGGCCTATATATATCTATGCAAACCGATGCGATACTTGAGAACTATATATTTCACTCAGAATATTTGATACCCATCTTGGTGTGCAAGTTCTGGAAGATATTTGTGAACTTGGGCACCGCTTGGTCTCTTTCCTGCCGCAGCGTGGTCCATTTTGTGTACAGGTCATCATAACTTCAACCAGGGTAGTATTGTTCCTTAATAACATCCCTGAAGGACTCCCAGTTGACTGTGACTATAAATAATGATGGTTCCTCTATTTCCTTTTTCTCATAGAATGTTTCCCACCAATCTTTGACATGGGGGACGACTTTGAGGAGTGCAAAATTAATCTTTTCTCTATTTAATAAGTTATGGACAGAGAAATACCCTTGTAGAAAATTCAACCATTTCTCTACCTCATCTGCATCTATTTGACCTTCAAATATAGAAATATCGAAGTTGATTTGTACCTTGAAGAGGGCAGCGCCTCCATTTGAGGAAGATGCGTCGCCTGTTGGTAGTCGTCGAAAGATTTGCGCAAAACTATCCATCATCTCGTTCCTCTATTGCATGAGGGATTCCTCAAGCAACATTTTGAAGGGACATCCTGTCTTGTCATCTTTCTTTTCTTCTGCCATGAGAGGTCATTTGGGCGTGCGAGAGATTTTTTCCTCAAGAGAAACAAGCTTGAGAGCCAATTCTTTGTACACTGACCTCGTTGCGGACATGCATTAAGAATGACAAGGAAAAAACCGCTCTGATATCACTGATCTAGAATATATTTGCAAAAAAATATGAATACAGATTATTATCAAAATATGCTTAACACAAAATAACAGATATACAGTAAAATTGGTTTCTATTCAATAAGGAAATAAGCTAAAACTGTAAAATGCAGCGGAAACAAGCTTGCTAGAATGGTGGTGACTTATCTCTGAGAAGAGATGTGATGGCTACGCTCATTCACAAGAATATGATTACAATGAGGCTCTAAAGGACTTTTTACAATAAACAGGAATGTCAAAAACCCTAGACATCCAAAAAATCTAACCCTAGGAGATGAAGCGCCAAAAGTCATGTGGGCCCTGTTTGGGTAGGATAGTACATCAACTTCTCGGGGTCGTAACTTTTGCATACGATCTTCGTTTTAGGTGCACGATAACCCGTTGGAAAGGTCTATCTGAGGACTGCACAGTTTTTTGCTATATATCAAAGGTCATATTGACTATGGAGAACCCTAAAAATATATTGTTTAGGGCCTCAAAATGGCCCCGCAAGTCAAGGACCCGAAAACTAGGGAAAAAACTGCAAAACTGGAAAATTTCCAAAATGAGCCAGTTGGAATAGATGGGAGACCATCGACATCCATCTGGATCAGCCTCAAAATGTTTAAATTTTTGAAATACTTCAGTTTTCTTCCTAAGGAAATAAATCCATTTATTCCACGAGAATTCGTATATAAATGAGACATAGTACGTCTATATTGTTGCACAAAATTGCAAGTAATCAATGCTCCCTGCATGTATCACGAAAAGGGACTAACCGCCTCTCATGGATCCTTAAATATTGGTGGTGATGATTTTACCAATCACCCATAGGTTTTGGTCTAACGACAATCGTACTACTACAAAAATGGTATCAGAGCTAGAGGTCATGAGTTCGATACACATTTTGCTCACGCTGAGGGGGAGATTGTTCCACGAAATTGCAAGTAGTCAGTGCTCCCCATGTGTATCGTGAAAAGGGACTAACCACCTCTCATGCATCCTTGAATACTGGTGGTGATGAGTTTACCAATCACCCCGTGGTTTTGGTCTAACGGCAGTCGTACTACCGCAAAAACCAACTTCCAGTCACACAAGCACCGACCTGTATAACGAAGAACAACAGCTCTCCCTTGCACCACCCTGCCACCCTGGTTTTTCTAGCTACAACCAGATGGAAGCTACAAATCCCTGTGTTCAAGAACCCACTTGAAACTCTGAGGACACAAATCCTCCCTAGCACCTCCCAACCACCCTGAAATATAAATCTTTGTCTTTTACAACTTTACCAAAGTGATACAGCATTTATCTATGGCTTACCAGTCTCATAATTGTTTTTCTACACTGCTCTGCTCTGCCTACATCAGTGTCTCTCTCCTCGTGTCTACTACGCATTTTTTTATTCTCTTAGATATGCATTTTTGTTCCTTGCTTCTTCTGTGCTTCAACTCCTGCACACCGCATGCTTCTACCTGCATGAATCACACTCAATAGTCACGCCCATCTCTTCTCTATTTTGCGTTTTTATACTTTTTGTGCACCTTCTTCATACTTCATGCACAATAGCTCTACATGCTCTTCATAGTGTCACTGTTCTGCCCTTCCGGTTGTTCATTGAAGCTCTTCCTTTCTCCTTCATAGCTTGACAGCAGAATAACTTCACTTCTCTGTTCTACATGTTTTTCTCACGTCAATTCATCTCTTGATCATCATGACAACTCTTCAACTTCTCTGGCGGTTCTGTTGCCTGTGAGTTCATCACCAGTGGTCGTTATGCTGAGATTCCTTAGCTTCTATGGTATTCGAGACTCTTCGTCTTCTATGTCAGTTACAGTCAGTCAGTTTTGGCTCCTTTGGCTCCTACACCCCTTCCTTCTCATGACCGATGGTTGTGACTTGGGTCCAATCACTTCAGGACTTTGCATTTCAGGTCATCCGTCATGAGTGACTCCAACTCTCCCAACTCTTGATCTCCCAAACTCTGAAGTGGAGCTTAGTGATGTGCTAGCTATTCCCTAGATATGACCTTGTGCGATGAGTTCATGTGACCACATGATTGTGAGCGGGTCTATCAGGGGTTTGAGGACAACCCACTTTTTTCCCCACAATTCACTATGAGCCTCCACGTGTCCTTTCTCCAAAACCATGGTTTCAATTGCAGACCTCTTACAAAAAATTAAGGCCCGAGCATGTTCTAGCTCCACAATGGAGCACAACTATCGATCTCATGATCTTGACAGTTCTCTTAAATGGGCGGTTCAGATCTGTCCTCTCGAGTCCACAGACTAGATCTCTCCTTCCTCCATCAACGGCTGAGGTTTCCTTCATGATCTAAGCTTTAGGAGATTCAACTCTCAAATCCTGTTGCTGCTGACTGGATATCTTCTAGAATGGAAGATCTGCTGACATATGTACTCTTCAATCAATGACTCTGCCTTCTTTCCTTTTTCCACGTGCAATCCTTGGTCTCAGGGATTAGATGACACGTGTCCCTCCAAACCAATGGATGAGATTGATTTCGTGATCCGGGCTCTAGGAGTTTCAATTCTCAAGTTCTTGTTTTCTCCTGGAGCATTTCACTTGGAGTCCATGATCCAACGATGCGTGTCCCTCTCTAATCCACGGTCCTCATTCACTTTGTGACTTCGACACTTCGACAATCTCAAACCTTTCTCCTTCACGTTTTCCCATAGATGACAATATACTAATGTGTGTCCTCACCGACGTAGTCTGCCACCTATCCTTGCTGACATGGTCTGCCACGATCTAACAGTCATTGTCTGATCTCTAGATCTGACGGTTGATGGAACTTCGCATTCCAGGGATTTCAAATTTCAAACTTTTTTGAGTGCAAACTCCTCTCATCTCTATATCTGAAGTGAATGTTGTTTGTTTGATCAAGATCTTGGATCGACGGCTCGACCTTTCTGTGATGCAACTTTGTAAGCTTATCCTGTCCTTCCACTTGAAATTGATCCGATGGCTGTGATCAAATCGCGACTTCGTGTTTCGGGTGTTTGGACGTGAGCCAACCCTAACTCTTCCAACTCTCGATATCCGAAATACTCTAGATCAATGACCCATAGCCCTCTGTGATCCAATGGTCCAGATCTTATCGAGACTTCCTGTTTTGTGAAGTTCGAGGACTACTCACCTCCGACTTTTCTAGTTTTTGAGTCAACAAAAATTTGATCTCTCACCATGTGTCCTCTGGATCCAACAGGTTAGATATCATCATGATTTCGCATTTCGCGGAGTTGGAGGATGGCTCTCGGCCTTATCCTCTTCACAATTATACTGAATTCGACAGTTGTTGGTTCTCGACGCTCAAATCAAACGGATTAGATTTGTACTTCTCCTCTGTGCTTCCTCTGGTCACTGGACTCTGATCTAAGGGACATTGGGTATTCTGGATTGGTGATCCAATAACCACTGTCTCTCCCCCTCCTAAGCTTTGTCTTTCTCAAATCTCTAAGTGTCTAAAGGTCTCGACCTTTGCTCCTCCTGCGAGTCCTCCTCTTGGACCTTGGCTACACTTCTAGAGAGAACAAAGCGCTATCTCTTCTGAGCTTTGATATCTGCATATTGTTCGCTCTTCCTCCTAAACTTATGCTTTCCCTGTTTGCCATCATTGTTTCTTTCCTTGCTTGTAAACATGCCATCTTCATTGTTGTTCTTGCCATCAATGACAAGCACATTCTGCCTGTAAACATGCCAACAATATCCCCCTTTGGCATTGATGGAAACCTTGAAGGTTGCGCTATTCTCCAGCTATAGCATCCAGACCACTCCTTTTCTCCCCCTTTTACATCAATGTCAAAGAAAACATGCTTCCCCTGAGTTGTTGTAGTATTTTTTAGAGGTATCAAATATTCAACCAATACATACTCCCCCTGACATGATGGACTCTCTTAGGTTGATAGTGGGATCACGCCCAACTTCTGGCGTAGATTGTAACACATTGTTTCCCCCAGTCTGTAAATATAACTATATTGGATAGGAACTATGGGAAACTTGAAGGTGTGAATGTTTGATTTGATGGACCTTTGTATAAAAGGTCGATGAATGTAAATTATGTTATGAATATGTGTTGCATGACTGCTAGGAAGGGGATGTGATAAAAGAGACCATGATGGCTAATGAAAAGGTGGTGGAAGGGACTCAGAATGGTTGCGTTAACTTCCATCGAACCAGTACCTTACTGGTTTTTACTTGCTCAAGACCAAAACAACTCTCTGACCTAGGAATGAATTTCCTTTAGAATGGTGGGTGGGGAGGCTCCTCAAGAGTTAATGAGGGGATGGGGTGAACCGTCCATCTGTAAAATCTCTCATACTTGACCAGGGATGGGAAATTCATGCCACACGCAATCTTGCAGTGGGATGCAAGAAATAAAGCGTGGGTGTGGGCAGAGGGGAAGTAGAGGAGATTGCAGAGGGGAATCAGAGGAGATTGCAGAGGAGAACCTCAGCTCCTGGATCAAAACAGAAGAAGGAGAGTAACCTTATTCCTCATGTATTTTCTGTATCGGGAAAAGGAGAGTAACCTTCATCCCTAACTTTCGTTGAGCTGGAAGTAAGAGATGGAATCTCAGAGCATCGTGGCCTAAGCTCGGGGGTGGTCAGTGATAAATCCGTTGGGAGTGACTGAGCCTATGGTCGGGTGGAAATGAGCACCCCTCTCAGAAGTCGCATCACGCCTTGTGGTTCTAATAAGTGTTTTATGCCTTGTATTTTGAATTGAATATCATGGATACGTGCTCATGTTTATAAGCCCATAAACAGTTTCTGTATGTTATGATTTCCTGGTATTTTAGATTGGAAATAATGAATGCATGTGTATACTTATATGCCACAGTTAGTTTCTATATAAACTGAGTAAGTCCGGAGCATGAGTCTATTCCACTGAGAATCATCTCATTTGCCTGATTCTCGTGATGTTCTGGTTTAATCCCTCGAAATCACCTTCCCCAAGGAATTGCATCATGTCTCAGAGTCAGAGTAAGCTCCTTGGTATGGCTACCACTACGGTAAACCCACGAGGTTACCCTACCTTGGTTTCATAGCTCATAAGTCAGTGAGTTAGGAAGGCACTTCACTCAGGTCAGTAGCCTAGGGACTTTGAAAAGTACCCAAGCCCTTATCCAGAAACCCGACTAACATTAGGGATAATTTCCCAAGAACGATCTGAAGGTTCATGCATCCCCGGTTTGGTAACCCTATGCAAGAAGGGTTAGCTCTCAAAGATTTCAGGGTTGTGGGAGTTTGAAGCTCCGAGAGATTGAATTTCATTACCCAAGTTCAGAAAGGATAGCGAGTCCAATTATCTAAAGGGAGTATCCTTTCATTTGGTAGACGAATAGACGAGATCCTTTCAGAAGTATCCTAGGTCTGTCAGGACCAATGGATCTAGAGGAGGAGCGCATGTGTTAACGCCTTGACCCATTTCAGTCTTCGCAAGTAGCGATGGAATCAGGGCCGTAGGTCCCAAGATCTATCAAGAGCTACCTTGACCATCAATCTTAACCCTTGTGTAGGTGGGAGAGTGGATTCATCAAAGTCCTGAAAGTCCTAAAGTGATTAGAACCGTCCACTGGTAGAGGACACGTGGTGAAGGATCAACATTTCGTTGACCCGCTGCTGAAGGAAGTCAAAGGGTAAAGTTTTGTGAACTCGTGAGACCCAAACTCATGATATGATCTGAACCATCGAATCACAGGGGGGCCATGACCATTGATCTGGGTGCAAGGATATCGGGAGTTCGGGGTTCGATATTTAGAAAGATAGGTGTTGGTTGTGTTCCAACTTCGTGAAACGAAAAGTCCCGACGAGTTCAAAAGATTAAGCACTCAGTCATGACGAATGGTCATGTGGGCGGAAGATTAAGGGAGGAGCTACCAAAGACTGGGATTTCGAGGAATGGAGAGTCAGAGTTGGCTCATGTTCATTATCCCGATACGCGAAATCACGACACGATCACAGCCATCAATCGAGGGGATAGCACAGGACCGTATATCTAACCTTGGATAGAAACTGGAGATCGGGAACTCGGGAAACACAAGTCAGGGTTGACTCGCTTGCAGAAGTCTCGAAGTCCCGAAATGTGAAGCTCATTTTTATAGGCATGTGGTCACAACCTGTGGTCGCATAGGTGAAGCTCGCGCCTTGGTCATTTTCACGTTGATGGGGTTTCAATAGGGCTTGTGGATCAAATATCGAGATTTCAATAGGAATTCAAAGAGCTAATCCATATCTTGAATGAGAAATTTTATTTAGTTCTCGCTCAAAGCATGGGGGTGTTACAAATTGGTATCAGAGCATGGTTACAACACTCAGCATGTTTGAGCTCATGGATAAGCACATTAACAGGCAACATCTTACCTTACTCCCTTTCCTAAAAAGGATGGTTAAGCCCTTATTATAGAAAGAATGACAACCTACTGTCGTGTGTGTATGCATTACTGTTGTGTGTGTAGGAAATTAAGAAATGCGAATTAAGTGTTGGTTGCGAACGAATATAATGTTGGCTAACAACAAGTGTTTTATCTGCATGCAAGTGGACGATCAACCAAGGGAAACTGCAGACGTATAGAATGGTGATGTGCCATGAAGTGGGGGATGGCTCCCACAATAGAGACGAAGATTCTGATGAAAGGAGGGTGGTAGAGAGCCCTTTGGATCTAGCTGAGACTCTGCGGAGTCTCATGGCTGAACTACAAAGTTGCAAGGCCGACAACAAGAGGTTGATAAAAGAGCAAGAGAAGCAAATGGAAATTAATGTAGTCTTGTTGCAGAGTTTATCCGACATACAAAGACAACTGCAATATGGACCTAACACCAGTCACGTGGACCGAAGACAGGAAAAGAGGAGTTGAATTCCACCTGAGATACAAAAACATGGCCACATTGGGTAAAGCACCTTGAGAAAGGTCCACCCCGAAGATAGGGGACAAGTGTCGGACGATTCCTCTAGAAAGGAAACTGGCGACTCGGAGGGATCTTCTAGTAGCAAAACTAATTCACATTCCCGAAGAAAACGAAAGAAACGAAAGCATTCCAAAAGTCATAATATCGAAGAATTCAAGAAGGCCAAACCACTCTCTTTCGACAGTGAGATAAAGAGGGGAGAGGAAGCGGAGGCCTGGCTACCTGGACTAAAGAATTATTTCAGAGTCCATGACTTCTCAGAAAGATTGAAGGCCCGAGTAGCCACTTTCAACCTAAATGGAAAGGCTTCCATTTGGAGGGAAGACCTTAAGAATGTGAAAGGGATTCATGAAGACGACCTATATTGGGAACGATTTGAAAAATACTTCAGGAAGAAGCATTTGTCAGAAAAGTATTTCGATGAAAAGACTAAAGAATTCTATGAACTCAAGTTGGGGAAACTCACTATGGAGGAATATGTCAACGGATTCCTTGAGTTGTTGAGGTATGTACCCTACATAAAATAAGAAAAGGAAAATGTGCAACGATTCATCTATGGGCTACCTACGAACTATCATAATAGGATTGAGTTTGATGAGTCAAGGACCCTAGAAGACACTATCTGAAAGGAAAGATATTGTTACGAATAGTTTGGGCTTCGGACAGAACCTCGCGAAGGCTGGAAGCAGAAGAATAGTTCAGGATTCCAGAAAAAGGGGTTTAAATCCCCAAGATTTAAAAACTATAAGAAGGATTCAAGGATGAGATTTCCGACCTGAAGTGTACACCAGCAGAATTTTCCCTCCCAGAGCAGAAATATACCTTTTGGATCAACCCCAAGGAAGACTGATAACACAAAGAAAGAACCCTTGAAATGTTGGGGTTGTGGAGAAGAACATCTACTGAGGGACTTCCCGTAGTGACAACACAACAGCAGGATAATTTACAACATCCAAGAAGCTACCACCGTCAATAACATGGCCAGGAGTATGCCACGAATTTATGCAACTGTGGATTATAAACAAGTCGATCACCAAGCTTCAGTGGTGGATATGGAAGGTATGATCACCAGCCATCTAGTGTCTATTCTAATTGACCTTTGTTCAAATTTGAGTTATATAGCTCCTCAGGTTGTCGATAAGTGTAAATTACAGCCACATAAACATGCCAAACCATGGTTAGTACAGTTAGCCACTAGCACCAAAAGAAATGTGGCAGAGTTAATACCAGCTTGCCAATTCACTATGGGTGGATTCCCCACCCAAGCAAACCTTAACATACTACCCCTAGGATCGTATGACCTGTTAATTGGTATGGACTGGCTAGCCACATATAAAACCAGACTGGATTGTTACGATAAAACCTTAGAATGTGTAAGTGAAGAAGGGAGATGGATAACTGTTCAAGGGATCCAGAAACCTGTCTCAGTGAGACAAATATCATCCCTTCAAATGAGAAACTATTGCAGAAAGGGATGTCCACTATATGCGATACAGGTGTTGAAATCAGTTGAGGATGATAGACCAAGCCTCAAATACCACCCCATACTAAGAGAATATAGATATGTGTTTCCAGAAGAGGTACCGGGTCTACCTCCGAGAAGGGGCATTAACTTCTCGATAGAATTTGCACCAGGAGCAGTGCCAGTGTCTAGGACACCCTACAGGATGAGCACACCCGAGCTAGTTGAACTTAAATTACAATTAAAAGAAATGATGGACAAAGGCTATATCCGGCCCAGCTTGTCTCCATGGGGAGCACACGTTATGTT
>JASDQU010436796.1:4792-21325 GCA_032191745.1 Picea mariana
ATGAAACTAGGAGTTAGTCATGGGTTAAGTTGTTGCAATAAGAAAATAATTAAAAATAAATTAGTTGCAACTAGAAGTGGAAAGCTTACTACTTGTGAATAAAGTGGTTGTAAGTGGACAAAGTGGTTAGAAGTGTGTTATCCCTAAATGAAGGAAGTTGGTTAGAAGATAACTCCTAGAGGGAGCTAATTGGAGAGTATAAATAAGAGAGCAAGGGTCTCTTAGTAGTGGATCTTTGAGCATACTGAATATCCATTATTTGGTGAAAGGTTCATTGTAGATACTCATGGATGCATCAGAAATTTCACAAGTATTAGGTAGTAAGGAGGTTTGATGACGAAAGTTTCAGAGCTTCAGAAAAACCCTAGTTTCTGAAGTGTACATGGGTTGTAGTGGATCAGATCATGTACATATGCATACTACAGTGGAGGAAGCCACATGTATACACAGGATGCGGTGGAGGAGGTCACGTATAGTGAAAAAGTCATGAAGACTTGATTTGTTGTTGGTTCCAGGTCCCTGAAGTTTGAAGCAAGATCCTATATCTACATTCTACAGGTTCAGATCTTCTTGTATGGTTACATGATTGTTTTTTATGATCACTTATTCTTATGGAATAGTGAATACTTGAGGCATTCTTTGTGTGGTTGTTGTGAGATCTGTATATGGTATACGTTGGCTGGTTGTTTGAGTAAGAAACACTCTCATGTATGGTACAATTCTGATGTGGTTCTTATATCTCACAGATTTGAGCTACTTGTATTGGGTTGAGGGAGATTTATGATGATGTATGCATGGAACATATTGGTTGCAGTGACAGGTTGCAGGTGGATGTGACAGAGGCAGTGAAGGTATGAAGGGACAAAAGTTTCATAGTTGCAAAAATCTAGAAAACCCTATTTTCTGAAGGTGTAGACAGGATGACAGAGGGAAGGAAGCATACATACGCATGATGTAGTATATAAATGTCATGTACATATGTGAGCTGTAGTATAGAAAGGTCACATATATGTTTGTACATTTGACAAATCGTTTTCTATCTACAAGCTGGGTCTTCTACTTGAGGATTGGATTCCTCACATCTCAGTTAGTGTTGATATCTAAAAGCTGTGTCTTGTATTGAGAGTTTGTGGTCTCTTGGAGTTGGTTCTCTTTTCAGTTGGTGCTGATAAACCCCAAAGATTGTAGTCTCATACAATACAAAAAAATCTTACACATATATTTGGTGCTCATTGTGTTCATTGTGATGATGTCTCTTTATAGTTGATGTATGTTGTTGATATATGTTTACATAATTGTGAATGGAAGTAATGAATAATGATGTTTGAAGTATTTKCTAAMTAAGTTTTGAAATAAGTGTAAAAAKATCCYTACACTGATTCACCCCCCTCTCAGTGTGGTTGGTGTGTCCAACAATTGGTATCAGAGYAGGCCTTCACTATAAGCCTTACAAGCGTGAAGGAGATGCATGGACACATAAATGRATGAACATGTAGATGAAKTTCCCCTCTTTGATGAGACATATTTCTTAGCATGGAGAATATAAATGAAAGGGTATTTGAAGACAAAAGGAGTAAGTGTTTGGAACAAAGTTGTTGGTGGATCAGTTCCCTCGAAGAATCAGTCAAAATTTGCAGCCCAAAAGGAAGCAAAGAAGAACAATGAAGTGGCACYCAAGACCATATTCAATGGACTCTCAGGTTCWGTCAAAGGAATCATAGGAAAAAATTCCTCCACCAAGGAGCTATAGATGAAGCTAGAAAAGGTATATCAAGACAAAAGACAAKACAAAGAAGACAATTCCATCAAAGACAATGAAGGTAAAGATTCTCCAACATATTCTGATTGCAATAATTCTAAGTGTTATGATGTTGAATGTTCTCCTACAAATAAAGAAGAAGATCCAATTTAAATAAAATAAGTTTGTGTAGAATCAACTAACAATTATCTTATAGATGAAGAGGAAGATTTGTTGAAACTTAAGGGTAAAATTATAAATGATTTAGAAGAAGTTAGCATGGAAGTAGGATATGGTTCAATTGCTTTTGAGTATCTTGAAAAATACACTAAGGAAGTCCTAGAAAAGTTCCTAAGGCATACCATGGCACTAAAACAAATGATCAAGAAATGAGAAGAAAGTAAAATGACTCAATTAGAAGAAAAAAAAGAAGAGATCAAGAGACTAAAGATTGATATAATTAGTCAAGAAAAAGAAAAGAAGAAGGTAGGTGAAGAAACAAGTGAAATCATTGTCAATCTTAAGAGCCAACTTGAAGAATCAAAAAGGATAGAGGAACTATTGAAGAATCAGGTAAATGAAAAGGAAGAATCATGCCATAAGATGAAAGCAAAATAGTTGATATCATAAGGAAAGTTGATAAGTCAAACACTCATATCAAGTTCATGAACAACTCAACAATCTTAGATGAAATCCTAGATAGTCAAATATTACCAAATGATAAATTTGGTCTTGGATACAACAAGGAAGTTGCACACTGTAAAGTTGGATCTTCTTAGAAGCATGATGCAGGCCCCTCATTCTCAAAGGATGGAAGTAAAGTTGCAAGTCAAGCACCAACACAAAGTAAGAAAATCTTCGAAAGATCAGAGCAAGGAAGACACCAAGAAGCAGGTCCTACACCTCAAAGCAAATTCAGAAGAGAGACACCTTCAAGGCTGACACAAAGGCACATGTATGAAAATGTTTTCAAGGGTCACTGTTTCTCATGTAATGACTATGGTCACAAGGCTTTGGATTGAAGACATTATGCAAGGAGAGAAGTTGGAAGATTCACCAACATCTTAAGATGTTAGAGATGTAATAAAGTGGGACACATTGCTGCTCATTGTCACATCATGAGATGTTACAGTTGCAGTGGGTTGGCCACAAATCTCAGGATTGCTAGAATTCAAGGAGACAATCAATGAGAAGTGCTTCATATAATATGGCAAGAAGAGCACATGAAGCATGGAAGAAAGATAACATTGAAAGGATGGAAGCTCAGAAAACTAGTGTTGAGAAACCACGACACTTTCAAAAGTGGATGAGGAAGACTGAACAACTAGACATGAGTGAAGACACAAAGAATGAGGAAAGCCTTACATTTTATGAGGCATACGTGAGCTATTATGGGAACATTCACGCATATATGTGGTCTGTCTGAAGAAAAGTCGCATACATATGCAACTTGTATGCGGTGAAGTCATGTATATGAGGTGAATCCCTTAGAAAGAGGGGTGCACAGATGAGTTGCAACATGGTTTGATGGTACAACATAGTTTATGTAGGGTCTGAGATGATATGCTTAAGGTTTTCATGTTTTTATGTGTGTTTGATGAATGTATGGTGAAAATATGTGGTTGAGTTTTGGAGCATATGCTTGATGCCTATCTTGGATGCATGGTACTAACCCTAGTGTGTGGATTGAGGCAATTTCTGTTAAGATACAATGATGGTTATGTTATGTATTTTATCAGTAAGGATATGGCACCTTGTTTATGAAGTACATCATGGGTGATGTGATACTAGATAGAGATACATCATTGATCTATTAAGGCATATTCTTGGTACATATCTAGAGGTATTATTGCTGCATTATACTTGATGTAGTGAATGGTTTGAAGCAGATTTGTTGTAGTACATGGCTGGTACATATGTGAGATCTATTGATATATCTTGAGGTATATTGTGAGAAGTACTTGTTTGATGATCTTGGTATATGGTTAGTTCATGCTTGAAGATACATATTGGGACACATTGTTTGTGAATTTTTGGCACATGGGTTGATAATAGTGTGATGTATTGTTGGAAGCCTACTTGTTGAAAATCTTGGCATTCGATTGATGTACATGTTGGGTACATGTTTGAGACACTTAGTTGATGATTTGGCATATATGGTGCATATTGATTGAGGCCTACTTGTTGAGATACATTGTTGGTTCATATCTTGGATACATTGGCACATGGTTTATGGTAGTTGATTGAGGCATATCAAGGTGATATAACACTTGTTTACGGTACATAGTTGGCATGTTGTATGGTTGATGATGCTACTGGTATTGGTGCATTGATAGAAGGCTCTTGTTGGTTACATTGGAATATATCTTTAGTATATGGTTGAAGTACATGGTTGGTACACACCTGGTACATATTCTTGGCATATGGTTGATGCACTTCATTGATAATATCCCATGGTATATGGTATATACATTGTTGATGGTTGATGAACATGGTTGATGTACATGATTGACACATGTTATGGTGATGTTGGTACGTTATGATGAGTCACAACTTGATCTATGGATGATGCATGATTGGTACACACTTTGTACATTGTTAAAGACACTTGTTAGTTGGCACATGGTTTATGGATGATATAGCATATATGTATGGATATACATTTAGAAGCACATCTTGATTGTGGGACATTGTGTTGATGTTTGTGAGTAGTCTTAGTTTATGCACATATTGATGATTGATCTTGGTGAGTAGGTGTGATGTAGTTAATGAGATTGTTGTGACAAGCTAGTTTGGTGCATGGTTAATGCACTGGTTGGTGATACAGTTTTGGTGCATGGTTGATGCACTGGTTTATGTGACAGGTTGTGTTGTGCATGGTTGATGCACTTGTTGATGGTACAGGTACATATTGATGGATCACTGTATGATGCATGGATAAGTCCAAGGATCATCAAAGAGATACAAATTATTGTATTCTTGATACAGTTTTGTTGAGCAGTTGAGCAGTGTTCCGATAGAGCTGCAACATTCGCAACATAAGCATAGAACAATAGTAGCATATTGTTCACAATGATCACCCAGCATCTTACAGAGAAGACAGGGGGAGACATACTCATAGGGAGAGACATACTCACGGGGGGGGGTAGTTTGTTTTCCATTGATTGGTTACAGAGGTATGATTCTAGGAGGAGATATGATAGAGATGATCATAGAGGGAGAATTGGTAGCCATGCCATCGACATTGCATCAAATTTATATCCTTTGTCAAAGAGGGAGAGATTCATCAGATGCATGGAGAGCAACCCACAAGACAATGCAGCCAGGCAGAGCAACCTTAGGAACAATTCAATCAGGGGGAGCATCCCCTAACGAGATATACCCTTTTCCATTGATGTCAAAGGGGGAGAGATAGAAACAATGATGTGGATTTATAGAAACATTGATGAGGAGTGATGATCACAGAGGGAGCATGAGCATTGCCATCAATGATTGGTGTTGACATCAATGTTGGTGTTTCCATCAATGCCAAAGGGGGATATTGTCAGACTATGTTGTCATTGATGTCAAAGGGTTGATTTCAAGTGGTGTCATAGTGATGTGTTCTCATTGATGTGTGATATCATATATGGATTGATGTGTTTTCATTGATGTCAAGTTTGATCTCAAAGGAAGTTGTATCATTGATGTTATTGATTGTTGGATTATGTTGTCATTGATGTATGTCAAAGGGTTGATGTCTAAGGGAGTTGTATCATTGATGTCATGTCATGGTTGATGGGAAGTACCAAATGGATGAACTCCAAAGTGGTCCCCTTATGGTGAAATCCCTCACGGGAAGACGCTTTGCAAAGTCCAAATGGTCAATCCAAACATTTTGGTTAGGGAACCCAAAATTGATTAAGGAATAATGTAATGAAGATCGATGAATTTGTAAGTGAGACTATTCTAGATGGATAGTGCTCGTCGTGTCATTTCCAGTGATATGTGGTATGCCACGAGGATCCTCATGGTTAGGGAGATATGGCCTTATGAAGTTGGAGAACCCTCAAGCCCCTAGAAGGTCAAAGAAGTCAAGAAGGTAAAATGAGTCAAATTATTCTAGAATCTCCTAGAAGAAGTTGACTAGTCAAAGTGGGTGAAGTTGTTGCAATAAGAAAATATTTAAAAATAAATTAGTAGCAACTAGAAGTAGAAAGTTTACTATTTGTGGATAAAGTGGTTGTAAGTGGACAAAGTGGTTAGAAGTAGGTTATCCCTAAAAGAAGGAAGTTGGTTAGAAGATAACCCCTAGAGGAAGCTACTTGGAGAGTATAAATAATAGAGCAAGGGTCTCTTAGTAGCAGATCTTTGGGCATATTGAATATCCATTATTTGGTGAAAGGTTCATTGCAAGTACTCATGGATGCATCAAAAGTTTCACAAGTTTGAGGTAGCAAGGAGGTTTGACGGAGAAAGTTTCAGAGCTTTAGAAAAACCCTAGTTTTTGAAGTGTACACGGGATGCAATGGATCAGATCGCGTATGTACGTGAGTTGCAGTGGAGGAAGCCACATGTATACGCAGGTTGCAGTGGAGGAGGTTGCATACATGTGAAAAATTCATGAAGACTTGAGTTGATGTTAGTGCTAGGTCCCTAAAGTATGAAGCAAGCTCCTAGATCTGCTTTCTACAGGTTCAGATCTTCTGGTATGGTTACATGATTATTTCTAATGATCACTTATGCTTATGGAATGGTGAATGCTTGAGGCATTCTTTGTGTGGTAGTTGTGAGATTTGGATATGGTATATCTTGGCTGGTTGTTTGAGTGAGCAACACTTTCATGTATGATACAGTTCTGATGTGGTTCTTATAGCTCACACATTTGAGCTACTTGTACTTGGTTGAGGGAGATATATGATGATGTATGCATGGCATAGATTGGTTGTATTCAAAGGTTGTAGGTGGATGTGATAGAGGCAAGGAAGGTCTGAAGGGACAAAAGTTTTAGAGTTGCAGAAAGATGGAAAACCCTAGTTTTTGAAGGTGTACGTAGGATGACAGAGGGAAGGACGCATACATACGCGTGTTGTAGTATAGACAAGTCACATATATATGTGAGCTACAATATAGACAGGTCGCGTATCTACTTTCACATTTGACAAATTGTTTTATGTCTACAAGCTGGGTCTTGTACTGGAGGGTTGGATTTCTCACATCTCAGTTGGTGATGAGATATGCAAGTTGGGTATTGTATTGAGAGTTGGTTCTCTTTTCAGTTGGTGCTGATAAACCCTGGAGATTGTAGTCTCATATAATACAAAAAATCTTACACATATATATGGTGCTCATTGTGATGACATCTCTTTATAGTTGATCTATGTTGTTGATATATGTTTACATAGTTGTGAATGGAAGTAATGAATAATGATGTTTGAAGTGATTGCTAAATAAGTTTTGAAAGAAGTGTAAAAAGAGATCTACACTGATTCACCCCCCCCTCTTAGTGTGGTCGGTGTGTCCAACAACATCTACAACCATTCATAAACAAGTTCCACAAATATCAAGAGAGATCACTTACTCAATAAATCTATTCATCCAAAAAATCCTAGATCCAAGAATATCGATGAAATTGTAAGTATCCACAAGGCATCACCCTCAAAGAGAGTGCTCTTGTTCTCCATCCATAAAAAAAATATAGTCATAATAGTAGACAAGTAGTTTTCTCCACAAATTTTATCAATGAGTTACAAATGAGAGGTGCTTATGTATTTATATGAATATATCTAACAACCCTCTCAATATAAAAATAATATTCCCCTATATTTTATCCGAAGAGAATATAAATTACCATTATCTCTTTACAAAACCTAGAGATATGGTTAAAAATAAATAAAATATGAGGTGGTTATGCCACCTATACAATAATATCCATGATACATGAGTGAATAAGTCAAAAGACCCCAAAGATGCTACCCAAATCGAGTAAACTCTCCTCAAGTGCCAAGTCATCCTCCTCAACATGTGGAATGACCTCTTAAAATGTGGAACATCCTCATCAAAATCCTCAATGACCTACTCCAAAGGTGTCCCATGAGTGGTCAAAAAATCTGTGATAATCTTCTCGCGATAGATTTTAAAAGCACCCTAATTGTGTTAATTTTTCTCAAATTTATATTATGACCACATTTTGGAAATATTGTGGCAATTAAACATCTAATGGAATTGGTTTGGCATAATTTTGGGCATTCTGTAAAAAGAGAACTGCTCCTAAAGTTGGGTGGCCTCATAACATGTGCTAAAATCCCAATGCAACATAAAAAGTGAGTCATGTCAAATGTAAATTCCATCAGGTAGAGAAACATCAAGTATTATCTTCTAACTTCACAATAAATCATAGAATTCATACAATTTTCCAAGTTTAGGTATGATGGGGGAATCATTAACTCCTGTTACATGTGTCAACAACCAAGAAGAGTAGTAGTTCCCAAGAAAACTAATTAGGAGCATGTGTAGTGATAGATGGTATGGTTTAGCAAGTAACTTCATGAGTTGCATTGCATAGTCATGCGAGGTTATTTAAGACATTCATGCACATCAGTGCCATTGAAATATGAGGGAGAACTTATGCATTGAGTTACCCTTTCCTCAACATTGCATCTTACTACCCCTTATTTTCCTTTTTTCTTTATTTTACTTTTTGTTGGATTTTGACTTTTATTTTATTTCATTTAGTCCTTTTTTTAGATATGTATTTTATTGTATAGGACTTGGGATAATGGCCTCATAGTGAGGGGGAGTTGATCATGCTTTATTTCTGTTGTATTTTGATTTTTCTTTTCTCTATCTCTCTCTCTCTTTAAAATTTCTCTTTACCTCGAGCTTATAGATCTTTTAAGATGGGGATCTTCTCATGAGACTATGAAGCACAAACATTTTTTGTGTCATATGAAAACCAACCCATGAGCAGGATGACGAAAATCAGGAAGGATGGAGAGTGTTAAGTATGGATTGGGATATGGACAAACTACACCTTTTAAATCCCCCTAGTAGTGAGACTCAACCGAAGAGTGAAAACATTATCTAAAGGATGATGATGTTCCTCCAAGATGAAACAAGGAAAATAACACAAATTTAGAGCATCAAGATCCATTATCTGACTAAACCAATGATCACCACTTTCATGACAAGTACATGAGATATTAACACCCAATATGAAGAAATAAAATAATGTACGTCACATATATCAAGCATTATAGTCATCAAATGTGAGTGAGTTGAGTAAATGTGGGAAACATCTTTAGCCAAATGTCCATGGAGAACCATAGATCTGATATGTGTAATTTCTATATGTAAGTAAAATAATCTCCTCTAGTTACCCCTACATGTCAAGGGGTAGCAAATCCAATGGAAAATAAATAACCCACAACACTTGGGAGAATCTTGATGTAGCAAAGTGGATTCAAAAGCTCATCTTTGGAATGGGTAACTTTCCTCCTTGTGTGCATTAACTCCAAACTTGGTAGAAATATGGTGGAACTCTCAATGATAGGGGGGAAAGAATAAAGGTTTCAAGTCTCTTTGGAAGATTACTAGTAGCATTACCTTACTATGAAATATAAATGAATGGTGGGACCTCAAAATAATTATTTATAGGTGAATGAAAAAACCCTCTTTGGATCTAGATTCTATGTGAACTCTTCCCATCACATTAATGAATGTATGGGATAGTGGTGGCTAAACAAGACTAGATCAAATTATTTTAATGAATGTGAGAGTTTAACAAGGTCCACACATAACCACTACATTATTTTGGAGGTATAGTGTAAATATTGAGCCATTAGAATAGTTGGTTTTTACTTTAGAAAGGGTCACACATATATTGAGGTATATCCTTCATGTCACACCTATAAAAATTGGGAAATCTAGATGTTCAACGATTAAGTCAACTTATGGTTTGAATTATCTCAACAAGGTACAAATCAAGTCACATGATGATGAAAATGGGTGCAAATGGAGGTTATAACTGCAATGGTGACATTTCTAGGTAGAAGTACTCAAACTGATAAGGTGAATAAAATTATTGGGATAAAAAAATATTTGAATATACATGGCCACTTCCATACTGGGTGTAGGAAGAGAAGTCTATAAAAAGCCTTTATGAGTACCCTCAATAGTCTCATCACCTTCCATGGAATCCAACCATACCCCCATAAAAGTAACTTTCCTTTTAACCATATTTTACCATACAAAGGGAACCCTGTCACCTGAGAAATTACTATTTCATTGACTAGAAATTACATCCCTTGGATAATGGCATGTCTACAACCGAAGTTAAAATAAAAATCCAGTGCTATCAAGTCATCAAAACCTTGTAACTTCTCAAAGTAATGCAACCATATTGCATCTTGACAACTTTGAGTGACACCACTATATGGCATATGTAGGTTCATGATAGTTTGGAGTAGCCACCATGATTTTTTTTCTTCAAGAAACACAACTCATTTCTACATAACATTTAATATCTCACTAATTTTGTAATTTGACTAGGATTATAGTCATCAAGGAGAGCTTGTAAGTTRGATCAACAATGTATGGTTTGAGCACTGTTAAGTGGTCAATGTACAAGACATAATGTTATGCATGAAATATGTGGTGGTTGTCATACATAGATTTTTTTTTATGTGAAGGCAATGGCAATCATGACTTGAGTTTCAACTCAAGTCATRATGTGGATGGTACAAATAAGCAAATCGTGAGAGCACCATACATATTTAAAAAAAAAATGGGTTGTTTTTTGGTTTTATGGGTCAAAGGGTATCAAAGATATGAGGTGTATATGAAATACATCCAAACATTGACCATAGAGTATATTGCACTTACCATCATTTGTCAGTCTCATGCTCAAAGGAGTGGAACCACATTCTACAATAACTTTTTGTTTGGTTATGTAGCATCAATCAAGGTTCTGCAATCACCTTTTCATTGTTTTACAACAACCTGTAGGGTTTTGCAACACCTCTTCTTCAACTGCCATGACATCCCTATGCACTTTTGTAGCTATAGCATTTTGTAACGTGATGTAATGTTTTATAGTAGACTATAAAATGTTTTGCAACTCATTGTATGGTTATACAACAACCTAAGGGGTTCTTTTGCAATACTCCTACAACACACATTAGTGCTCAATGACCAATTAACCTCAAGAAACATGCCAATATTAATCATAGATTAGAAAAAAAGTCTATGAAAACATAGAAAAACATGGAACATAAGGCTAAAAACCTTAATGATGACTAATGAAGTTATGCAAAATGATTGTCCTTAAAAGAAGTTATAGCAAAAATGACATACCTTGTTGAATTCTAGATTATTCTAGAGATCGAACTTGTAGAGAATACCCCACACAAAATATTTTCTTTATAGATATGAAAATTGTACACATCATACTACAGACTGTACTCTAACCAATACATTTGGTCTTACTTAATCTGGATCTGTTATAAAGAAGTTATGACGTTTTTACCCGAAACACATGTTTTAGACTAGTTTAAGGACTAGCCACAAACTCTATTTTCCACAGAGTGTAAACAAAAAAATACAACGACCCACAATCTAAATTTCTTAA
This sequence comes from Picea mariana, assembly GCA_032191745.1. Classification (NCBI taxonomy): domain Eukaryota; kingdom Viridiplantae; phylum Streptophyta; class Pinopsida; order Pinales; family Pinaceae; genus Picea; species Picea mariana. The sequence continues at coordinate 16,138 of JASDQU010436796.1, forward strand.
CACAGCTACTTGGATATGTTTCCTCAACGACCTCCAGATTTCATGGTCTGAATCATTCTAGAAAAAAAATTATTGTGAAAATGGTGAGATGACCTGTAAATAACATACCTTAGAAAGCATCATCAAAAGAATTTATCCTCCCTTGAATTTCAACCTTCTTTACTTCACCTTCCCTCTGAAATCCGCCTTAGATATCCTTTGGTTACCTCATTCACTTGTAGATATTCAATATGCTCAAGTGTAATTAAAATGAGAGACCCTTGCCTCTTATTTATACTTTTATGTAGCTTCCTCAAGGGGTTACCTTCTAACCATCTTAAACCACTTTCCTTATTTTAGGGCTAACCCACTTCTAACCACTTGTCCACTTAGTAATTTATCCATTAACTTTATTATTTAAATAATTTCTTTTTTATCCACTTTGACTTATAGTACAGTCATCACTTTACTTTATTATTTAAATAATTTCTTCTTTGCAGCCACTTTGACTACTTTGACCTTTTGGGGCTTCTAGATGACTCATGAGGGTTCTCCAACTTCACATGGACATAAATCTCTAACCATGAGGAGTTATGTGACGTTCCACATACCACCGGAAATGGCATGACATGTAATATCCATATAGAATAGTTTTACCTTCAAATATATTAAAACTCATACCATTATACATCAAACAAACTTGGGTCCATTACCCAAACCTTTGTGCTACCGAAATTCGCTACCGAACTTTCTTCAAGGGTCGACATCAATGAAAACTAACCAAAATAATCAACAATATCCCCCTTTGGCATTGATGGAAACACTCTGATGCAATGCTTAAGTCATATCACTCATGCTCCCCCTGTGACCATTGCTCCCCCTGAAACCATGCCTCTGTGCTCTTTCTCCAAGCATTTACCTTTGCATCTGATAAATCTCTCCCCCTTTGTCATCAATGGAAAATGTATATTTCCATCCGGGGCTACTCTCCCCGACTGAACTGTCCTTGGGGATACTCCCCCTGAATGAACTCTTCTAAAATTGATCTCCCAAACTGAACTGTCCTCTTTATGGTGCTTCCTAGTGTAAATCTAAGACATATGAGATAAGCATTAAAAAACATTCATTTTGGAGTAGAAATTACTCCGAGTCTCTAGCAAAGATACTCAAAGGCTTCCCTTGGAAGAGGTTTTGTAATGATGTCTGCCACTTGTTCTTTTGTGCCCACATATTCAACTCTGATGTTCTTCTCTGCAACTTGTTCCCGTAGAAAGTGATACTTGATTGGAATGTGCTTCGTCTCGGAGTGCATCATTTGGGTATTTGAGATACTAATGGCTCTTGTATTATCAAAATATATTGGAATGGGCTCATCATACTCAACCTGCATATCTGTCAGAGTTTGTTTCATCCATAGAACCTATGTACAACATCTCGCTGCTGCAATATACTCTGCTTCGGCTGTAGATAAAGATATCGATGAATGTTTCTTGCTTAGCCAAGATACTAAAAACTCACCCAAGTAGAATGTTGCTCCACTGGTGCTTCATCGATGATCAATGCAACCTTCCCAATATGCATCTGTGTAGGCAATAAGTGATAGATCATTTCCTTTTGTATAGCATAATCCAAACTCTTTTGTTCCTTTGATATATCTAAAAATCCTCTTCACTACTACGACATGTGATTCCTTTGGTGCTGCTTGAAATCTTTCCACCTGTCCAACTACCTGCATTACATCTGGTCTGGATGTTTTCACATATAGTAAGCTACCAATCATTGACCTGTATCACCTCTAGTCTGTAGACTTTGAATCATCATCTTTGTTCAACTTGCAACTGGTTTGCATAGGAGTGGTAACTGGTTTGCAATCTTCCATTCCAAACCTCTTTAACATTTATCTGATATACTTAGTTTGAGAAATAAAAATTCCTTGGTTGCTTTGACGTATCTGAAGACCCGGAAAGAAGGATAGTTCTCCAAGTAATGACATTTCAAATTCATTCTGCATATCCTTTGCAAATTTTTGGCTTAACCTGTCATCATTACTCCCAAAAATAATATCATCAACATAAAATTCAATTAATAAAATACTATCTTGAGTTACCTTGATGTAGAGGTTGTTGTCTGCACTTCCTTTTCTAAACCCTTCCTTCTTCAATTTTCACACGTAATCTGCGTTCTCTGACAACTAAAATCCTTCCGGTTGTTCGATGTAGACTTCTTCTTCAAGTTCCCCATTTAGAAAAGCTGATTTCACGTCCATCTGATACACTTTAATATTCTTGGAGCATGCATAAGATAAGAGCAATCATAATGCTTCCATTCTGGCAACTGGGGAAAATGTCTCTTCAAAGTCGATTCCTTCAACTTGTGTGTATCCATTACATACCAATCTAGCTTTGTTCCTTGTAACCTGTCCATCTTCATTCAATTTATTTCTGAAAACCCACTTTGTGCCAATCACATTCTTATTCTTTAGGTTTGGAACCAATTCCCAAGTGTCTTTCTTCTCTATTTGATCCAATTCTTCATCCATGGCCTTATTCTAGAATTCATCCTTATTGGCCTCTTCAAAACTATTTGGTTCAATTGTAGATAAGAGTGCTAGGTGCATTTGTTCTGGTGAACATGTTCTTCTTTTTGTCTCAACTACTGCATCCTTATTTCCGATAATCTGATCTGAAGGATGATTCTTCTGTACTCGTTTGCTAGGTGTCTTTGGAGGCACTTGCTGAACTTGCTCTTCTACTTCTGTTTGATCCTCTTCATCTTCCCTTTGTACTTCTTCTTCATCTTTTGTTTCTTCTTCGTAAAGTCGTTCCATTGATTCATTTTCTTCTTCCTTTAATTCTCGTCCACCTGTTTCATCAATTGTTACATTGATGCTTTCCATAACTTTGCTCAACCTCAGATTGTAACACTTGTATGCTTTCCTTGTAGTTGAGTAACCAAAAAGTACTCATTTGTCCACATGAGAGTCAAAGTTTTCCATTCTTCCATCTTCTCTTTTAATGTAGCATTTGCTTCTAAATACTCAAAAGTGCTTCACATTTGTTGGTCTTCTTTTCCATAACTCGTAGGGAGTTTTGTCATTGTTGTTTATGAGCATTCCTTTGTTTTAAATGTGAACTATTGTATGCATTGCATGTGTCCAAAAAATATCTGTCAATTTTGAATCCATTAGCATTGTTCGAGCCATTTCCTGTACTGTTATGTTCTTTATTTCAACAACCCCATTTTGTTGAGGTGTTCTAGCAACAAAGAATTGCCTTTTTATTCCATGTATGCTGTAGTAGTCCATAAATTCCTTTGAAGTGAATTCTCCTCCATTATCGGATCTCAAACATTTGATTTTTGAATCCATTTAATTTTCAACCATTTCCTTGTAGACCTTGAAGTTTTCAAAAGCTTATGACTTATTCCCGAGAAAACAAACTGCAGTCATTCTTGTATAATCATCAACTAATAATATAAAGTATTTCTCACCTTTTAAACCCTTTATTGTAGTTGGTCCAACTAGATCAATATGCAAAWTTTCTAGTGGTCTTGTCGTTGAATATTTCCTTGATTTGAACCTGGTCTTTGTTTGCTTTCCTTGTTGACAATGCTTGCATAAAGTGTTGGTTGGTTTCGTGATCTAAGGAATTTCTCTAATTGCTTCCTTTTTGCTAACTTTGACAAGGTTATCAAAGTGTATGTGACTCATTGTTGGCACATGGGCAGACCCAGGGTTCAACGCTTAAGAGCGCACCAACAAGCCCTAGCTACTGGCCCTTTCGACAACATCTGCGAAGTAGATGCAGTCTCACCCAAAGCAGCTATGAGGGGGTTGCAGGAAAAAGATGTCTACAACCAGGGGAATATCAAGTGGTTTTTATTACAAAAAAAACATAACATACATCTATCATTCAACTAGATAGATCAATCCTTCACAGCTATAGATCTGGTCTAATACAATAATGTAGATAACAATATAACAACATCAGAGCTCGAAGCATCAATCACACACACAACAACAAATGTATGTGGTTCACCCTCTCTCTAGGGCTACGTCCATAGAACTGTGCTTATGATATTTTAAGATAAAGCTCATAGTTCTGATCTACGCTCTGGGCCAATAGATCCTCTCTCTCCATCTCTCTTTCTCTCTCCCTTCCTGCACACCCAGATGGAGGACTTGATCTTTGCACCCAGCTGAAGATCTTACAATATCAGAAGGCTCTCTCTCTTTGCACTTCTCTCACTCTTAATACAATATCCTCTCAATGAACAATAATCGAAAACAAGGCTCAACCATAGTATCGACCCGACCTAGGTCCTCTCAACCTCTATTTATATGTTACAATCCCTCACCGACAGCCTTAGGTCGAAACCTAGGTGTCAAAAACCCTAATTACCAAAATCCTAGGTGTCTACAACCCTAGGTCAACTTGACCCATTCTTTCCAGGCTTCACCAGCCTGTCTTTCCTTCTCCATCTTGTAGTGCTCCACGACATCTAATGCTAGCTTTTTCCACTTCCCGAGTCATCCTTGGTCCATGTTCCTTGCTGATCTTTCATCCTCGATCTCCTCATCTAATCGACTTGCTTCTCTACACTTCGCTCCATCTTCTCTGTTCTTTTGCTCACTTCGACCTAGTGACAACCACTGTGTCTCTCACGAAGCTTGCTTTTTACCTTTTCTTCCTCGTTCTTTGCTTCCTTTCATAATCCAGGGCCAACAGGACCCCAACACTCACCTGTGACTCATCCCGAGGCACTTGAGATCTGATCCTCTTGTTTTTCTTTGACTTTCGACTGCGCAGTGCAACCCTTGCTTTATGCCTCCTTTCCATCCTTGTGTAGACTGTCTTTTCTGTGTAAGGTACCTAGTTTCAACTGCACCTGGTACCTAGACCCTTATCTTCTTGATTCTACTGAGAGCTATGAGGCGACTGGTTGTCATAGTACAACTTCAACCGACTCCCATTCACCAAGCCTTCCTTCCAATTTCCTTTCAATGTCTTCAGCTGCGCAACTCCTCCTTCTATAACATAGGCAATCTCATATGGTTCGAGCCAATGCGTTCTTGATCTGAAAATAGAAGGCTAACTTGTTATGCTATGCAAGCACCCTCTACTTCATAAAAATAAACTTTACAGGACCTTGCTTCATGTGTATAAATATGCAAGATAAAATTATGTGTTAAGTTCATGCATCTTCTTGT
>JASDQU010436796.1:30175-55685 GCA_032191745.1 Picea mariana
GCTGTGCTTTATGCTCTGCGTTCCATCTCCCTTGTATGTACCATTACTCTTCTGTCCATTTCAGCTGCTGCACTCTCCTCCTTTTACACACCTGAATAACTCTCAACAACAACACTCATATCTTCTTTGTTCTGCATTCTTATAGTCTCTGTGCACCTTGTGCATGCTATCTGCACAATGCTTCTGCATGCTCTCCCCCTGTCGAGTTCTCTGCCTAATCATCATTACAACTCGTCAGCTTCTCTGGTAGTTAAACCCATGCGTCCATCATCACTGGGTGTTATGCCAAGATTCCTTGGCCTCTCCAATAGTTGAGACTCTTAGTCTTCTCTGTCACAGTCGAGCTCATTCCCTCTGTTGTAGTTCCAGGCTCCAACAGTATTACATCTGTCAATAGCCTCTATGAGTAGTCTTCATGCAACTGGAAGATGTCTCAAGACTCTTCATCTTCTTTGGTGATCACCCTGAAGTCTTTTCGAGTCCTCTGGAAGAAACCATTAGTCGTTTCTCGCAGTTACATTGTGAACCTCCAAGAAAACGCATCAGCAACTGAACCATAATTGATCGATTAACTGTGAAGAACAACAATACCCCTTTGATCAGATTTCCAATATCCAACATTGTTGGATTGCAAGCACACAGTCTCACGTTTATTTCCCCATTTTGCATTACGACATTTCGGCATTTTCAGCATTCCTTGTGGTGAAGTGTTTCGACACTCCAACTCCTGGTATCTGAAACCTACACCAAAAGGTGTTTTTCGCATTTCGGCATTCCTTGTGGTGAAGTGTTTCGACACTCCAACTCTCGGTATCCGAAACCTACACCAAAATGTGTTTTTCACATTTCGGCATTTCAACATTCCTTGTGGTGAAGTGTTTCGACACTCCAACTCCTGGTATCCGAAACCTACACCAAAAGGTGTTTTTCGCATTTCGGCTTCTATGATGAAGGGTCTCGACACTCCAAGTCGCGATCATTGAAATGGAGCTTGGTTGCACTAGCTCCTTCCTCCATCTTCCGCAGATGTGACCACTGGCTGTGACCACAACCTTATTCAAAACTACATTTCGCAATTTCACGTTTCACGAATTTTTTACGAGTCACTCTGACTCTTCCAACTCCCGATCACCGAAACTCCGAAATGGAGTCATATCAAAGATCTTATCGTGATTTCAAAACTTCACAGGCCTTCGTCGTGTCTGTTTCGGGATTTCGGGGATTTGCATTTCACAACTTCAGGACTCCTGTGATGAAGAGTCTTGATTCTTGACTCCTCCAACTCTTGGTATATGAAACTATGAAATGGATACTTTGTTGATGTGTTTGTTTTGGGATTTCAGTGTTTCGCATTTCGCAACTTTGGGACTCCTGTGATGAAGAGTCTCGACTCTTGAATCTTCCAACTCCCGGTATCCGAAACCTTTGATTTCCTGGTCTGCGAAACTCCGAAATGGAGTCTTTGTTGATGTGCCTGTTTCGGGATTTCAACGTTTCGCATTTCGCAACTTCGGGACTCATGTGATAAAGAGTCTCGACTCTTGACTCCTTCAACTCTCGGTATCTGAAACTCCGAAATGGAGTTTATGCTTCTGATATTTCCATGCCATCATCGCTGCTGATCTTCCTTGCCTGCCTGTTTGCCATCAAATGAACAAGCACACTCTTGCACTCTGCATGCACCTCTGCACTATCTCTTATGGTCTTCACGAGTTTGCTCTGCTGCATCTCCCCAAAATACTTCTGGTGCCCACCTGACACATTATACCTGTACTCAAGCCATCATCGCTGTTGTACTTGCCATCAATGACAAGCATACACTGCCTGTAAAACATGCGAACAATAAAGTAGATATTTAGTTTTATACATACAAAATATGTACTTTTATAAAGTATGGGGATGAGATTGCCCTCATTCCATACTTAGCCAGTTTTTGGATCGCGAGTTCTCGGACTGGCGGCCTCAAAATTGGGCCTCCAATGTTCCGTGCCCTACAAATAACATCGACAGTTCCGCGATTCACAAATTGAGAAGCGGAGTTGTGGACTATAGAAATTTATCAGAAATTAATAATGTCTGTTACATATCTGTGGAAATTACATGAACATTTAAAATCATATAATAGAATAGTAATAACGTCTGTTACATAGGTTCGTGGAGAAAAACACAAAAATATTAGCATTCCCAAATTCAAATTTATCAAATAAGAGGTTCCTGGACAGCATAAATTATACATACGGAATATGTAGTTTTATAAAGTAGATATTTAGTTTTATACATACGAAATATGTACTTTTATAAAGTATGGGGATGAGATTTTATAGAGCATGCACGGATCCCTCATTTCATACTTAGCCAGTTTTTGGATAGCGGGTTCTTGGGATGACGGGCTTAAAATTGGGCCTTTGATGGTCCGTGCCCTACAAATAGCACCGACAGTTCCGCGATATACAAAATGACACGCGAAGTTATGGACTATAGAAATTTACCATAAATTAATAATCTCTGTTACATATATCTGGAAATTACATGAACATTTAAAAGTATACAATAGAATAGTAATAACATCTGTTACATAGGTTCGTGGATAAAAACACACAAAAAATAACATTCCCGAATTAGTTTTATTTAAAACAAAGGTTTTTCTTGGACCAAAAAAATATGGCATTGCTAAATTAGTTTTCTTTTCATATGTTTTACATATGTTCGTGGAGAGAAACAAAAAAATAATAGTAACGCCTGTTACATAGGTTCGTAGAAAAAAACACAAAGAAATTAACATCCCTGAATTAGCTATCTTTAAAACAAAGGATCCTGAAAACAAAATAAATTGAAATTTATCAAATTTTATAAAGTAGATATTTAGTTTTATACATACGAAATATGCACTTTTATAAAGTATGGGGATGATATTTTATAGAGCATGCATGGAGCCCTCATTCCATACTTATCCAGTTTTTGGATTGCGGGTTCTAGCGTTCGTGGGCTAAAAAAATGGCCTCTGTTGTTCCATACCCTACAAAAAGCACCGAGAGTTTCGCGATATACAAATTGACAAGAAGACTTGCGTACTATAGAAACTTATCATAAAATAAATAATGTTTGTTACATATCTCTAGAAATTACATCAACATTTAAAGGCATACAATATAATAGTAATAACGTTTGTTACATAGTTTCGTGGATGAAAACACAAAAAAATTAGCATTCTCGAACTAGTTTTCTTTAAAACAAAGGGTTCCAGATAGAATAAAAATCAAAATTTATCAAAGTATAGGATCCTGGACGTCCAAAAAATTAACATACAATAGAATAGTAACAACGTCGTGCAACACAAAAAATTTAGCATAGAATATGAGACAAAAAATATAGCAGGCCTCCATACTTAACCAGTTTTTGGATCACGGGTTCTCGGGCTGAGGGATTCAAAATTGGGCCTCTATTGTTCCATTGCGTACAAATAGCACCGACAGTTCCACGATATACAAATTGATAAGTGGACTTGCGGACTATGGGAATTTATCAAAAATAAATAATGTCTGTTACATATCTATGGAAATTAGATCAACATTTAAAAGCATACAATAGAATAGTAATAACGTTTGTTAGCATTCCCGAATTAGTTTGCTTGAAAGTAAAGGCTTCTGGATATAAGAGAAATCAAAATATATCAAAGTATAGGTTTCTGGACACCCAAAAAGTTAGCATACAATAGAATAGTAACAACGTCATTCAATACAAAAAAAATTAGCATACAATAGGACATAAGAAATGTAGCAGATCCGAATTAGTTTTATTTGGAACAAACAAGAAAGGTTCCTGGAACCCCAAAATTTAGTATACAATAAAGGCATTGCCGAAACAGATTTATTTGAAATTTATAAAAAATTAATAATGTTTGTTACATCTTTATGGAAATTTAAATGTGTTTGTTATATACATTGAGATTGGGGCTCCTGCGGACCATAAAAATAAATAAGTACAATAATTAGGAATGTCGAAAGAAGAAGTGCAGGATGGTAGAGAGGAAGAACTAAAAAGAAGAAATTGGAAGTTATGAGTCTGTGGTTATAGTTTTCTATTTAAAGAGGTCATAAGTGGATTGATAAAGAAAAGAAGATGACAGCATAGACTTAAAGTAGATTGATAAAGAAAACAAGATGCTAGTATAGACTTACTATGAAGCCGATGCGTTTTTGTTGCTGTCGTCGTTGGTCAGTGGAGTCCCCCTGACCAGTTGTTTCCCTTCCTAGATGAGGATGTCCATTCTCTATTGGAACCATTCGTCGATGTAGATTTTCATGGGGGACGTGTTGATTTCATCCCAGATTTCTATGTTGTAAAGGTCATTTTCTAATTTCCGTAGATCCATTGAAATACTATGCAGAGTCTGTTCAATTTCTTCATTGTGTGTTGCATAGTCTAGTACCCAGTTCTTGTGCTCATCTAGATGATGTTCAAGTATGCCGTAAAACTTTTTGAAAGACAACCCCTTTAAAATATCAACTTGTTCCTGGAAGGCTTCTTTGGTGATTGACAAGGATTTGAGAATTAAGTTTGGGTCTTGAACCTTGTTGGTAGTTTCGGCTAAGTCCATTTGGAACAGGCTTGTGAATAAATCTTCCTTTTCTGATATGACTTGTTTACATGATTTGACAATGAGCTCCAGGTTGTTAATTTTCTTTTGCCAGCATGCTTTTACGTTTTTTGGTCCTCTTTGGGGAGGGGAGTTTCTCTTGTGTTCTTTTCAGTTCTGATGTGTTGACAACATAGTTGGAAAAATGGGCCAGCACCTGTTCACATAAACGTTGATCATTTTTTAAATTCAACTCCAAATTTTGCAGGAAATCATTGGCCTTCTTTCCGAAGGAAACTAAATTTTGGGATATTTACCAGGATTCAGTAACTCGCTGCATTCTTTTGTTGATGTTATTCTCTACAAGGAAACTAGAGCATGCAAGGAGGGTAGAGGATACTTTCATCTTGACTACAGTGGTAGCAGGCACGATTTTTTCCAAATGACTAACAAATTCTAGGGTTGCAATAAAAGCCTTCTCAAATTCATTGAGGCAATCTTTCAGATTGGCATTTTCTGTCTCAATTCCTCCAATGGAATCACAGAGAATTTCATTGGTTACCTGGTGAAATGAAGAGATTTGGGACGACCACATTTCCCTAAAGTTAATCTTTGTGCGATATTTTCCTTTCCTTTTTGTTACATCTCTCTTTTCAATGACCATACTTTTAGATTGTCTGTCAAAAATAGCGCTCTAGAATATGAAGGATTCATCTTTGTCAAAAAATTCGGTCTCATATATTTCCACCGTGGACGACCCAATTTTCTGCATGTTCCGAGTTTCAATTTCAAGTTGCAGCTATCCACTTTCAATTCCGGGTTCCTCCACCTGCCCTACATTGTTTTTTCTCTTCTTCATCAGTGGAATTTTGTGATAACTATCAATATTTATGCAAGGAGGGTTCTTATCTCCTCCTCCGTTCGAAGATTTCTGAGTTTCTTTCTTACTGGGGTGGACCGTCGAAGATATGCTCTGTGATGTCGTGCTCTTGGGAGTGCTGGCGGGGGACTAGGTACTCTTCTCACCGGATACTTTTCCATGTTGTCTGTACAATTCATTCGCGCTTTGCAATGTCTCTACGTCGCAATCGATAGAAGAAGGATTGTTGTTGACACTATCCCTTTTAGACTTTCAACATACATTAGGTTCAATTTCTTGAAATGGGCGACAAACTTGTCAATCTTGTTGATGTTTCTACACACGACTCTGACTTTCTAGGGCAGAGGAATGAACTGCTTTTTTTTCTTGTCATGAAAAAAATGCAACTAGTGGTTGTATTGCCTTGCTATTTTTGCAACAAACATCTTTTCCATGATGTGGCATGGAAGGAAAGAAAGATTTTCCTTAGAGCCAAAGACCATGAGGACACTGTGATTTTCCTTTTGCTCAAGTGTGCCCTTCCTGTTCAAAAACTTGGTTTCCTAGCCAGACATCCGTGGAGCATTCTTGCCTAACAATAAATCTTTGAAAACTGAGACAAAGCCATTAAAAACTTGATAAAAACAATGGGAGGCCTTGTGCTTCCACAGGGCCTCGTACCAGAATGTCACTGGGTCAAATCCACAGTTTATTTTATTGGAAAGAGAAAGTTTTGGAAATGGGAAGCAATGCACAATTGTGAAAATCAAGTAGGATGAGATATAAAATTTATTCGATTCTTTGAATCATGAAAACTGGGAACAAAGATCAATGGAAATTATCTTCCCCCACTTGAAAATGTATTATTCCTTGACTGTGAAATACAAAATATAAATAATTATATGGGAAATGCTTGTCGTGGATGACTGTCTCGTTATTCTTGTAAACAACCAAGCAATTTCCTATAATGTATTTCTAAAGGAACTTACCTGCAACCTTGTGATATCTTCAGGAAATGTTGTTGGGTCTTTGAGGAAGTCGTCAAAGATGTCCGACCCGTTATCATGTTTTTCTAGAAACTGCTTGCAGTCTTGTCCTTTGAACATCAATGTTGGCTCCAACAATTTTAATATCTCGCGGAAGGCCTGAGGTGACAAAGAAACAGGAGAATGGTTGTGTAGTGGAATAATTCTTTGGCTTGGAATATATTTTTCGGCGCACCAAGAGACCACCTCCTTACAGTGAAAAACCTCAGGCACGCAGCCTACAAGAGAGATTCCAGAGCTCTAAATCACTTCATTTTGGGCGGAATGGGATGAATAGTAAAAGTATGCCTTGGATCACTGGAAGTTCTGGTCCTCATGTGTGAACATATTTACTGTATCTCCACAAAACTGTTGTCTACCTGCTGTCATAAGTATACAAGAACGTTTATTTTCTCCAGATGATGAATGAAATCAAAATTTGGAAGGGATAATATAATCCTGTGCAAATATTGGTCCAAAGCGTGTGAATGGGAGATGTCCTTGAGAATTTCGTTGATTAATGACAATTTGGACGGTTGTTTCATGATGCGTTGTTAACATTAAACATTAGTAATTACATACATAGAAATGTGAACATGGCAGATATTTCAATGAGTGATTAAACATTGTATATTTCTTGAGCGGGCCAACACGACGACACGTGTTCGAGATGAACAATCGGAAGGGACAAAATAACTCTCTGCACATCTTGGTTTAATGTGTAATAATGGGAGATCTCATCGAGCATTTCTCCCATTAATGACAATGTTGACGGTTCTTGCATGGTCAGCTGTTAGCATGAAAGTGTTATAATTGCATAGTAAGAAAGTATGGAGGTCGCGGGCACGGGAAAAAATATCTACAAAATAGGGTTGCAAGGTACAACCATTGAAGGTGAGGGCATGAGGGTCAAATTTCATGTCTCAGAACTTTTTGAGTGTCCACGGTGGAACTGTAAATCATGGAAATTTTGAGTGCAATATGTATATCACAGAACAAGAAGCAACATAGTTCAAATGCGTCAACCCGAAACACTGAGTAAGAGTTGGAGATTTCGTGAACCCGTGAACAGGAGGATCCAAAATAGGGTCAGAAGGTCTCCCCAGAAGACATGAGGCCCCGACCGTCAAACTGTATCGTTCATAACATTTGAATGCATAATCTGTAACATGGAAGAGGGGACGATGTCGGAAGCTGGTAGTCAATTTCTATATTGCAAAGGGGTGGATGCAAACTGTTTCGTATTACTGTGTGCAGTTGTCACTAGTAAGAGTCATTAATAAGAGCATAACCAATGTATATCAAGAAGCATATTTATGAACCGTGGTAGAGTGAAGCTTGCGTGTTCGAGGAGTCCGCGGTAGAATTGCAGATCACAAAAGTTTTGAGTGCAAGATGTATATCAAAGAACAAGAAGAAACAGAGTTTGAAACTGCCAACCTGACAACCGCGACCATAAAATTAGCTAAGTATGGAAAGAAATAGAGGTCGGTCAGATTCATTGTGTGATTATATAGATGGAAATAAATATGTTATCTCCCCAACACTGGAACCCACAATCATAGAAAGGCGACTAAGTATATAACCAGAGGCACATAATACAAGGGAAGAAGAAAAGGGAAAAATGACAAAGGAGTCCGCGGTGGAATTGTAGATTACGGAAATTTTGAGTACAAGATGTGAACCCGGTAGTCAATTTGTATATTGCGGAGGGCCAGATGCTAACTGAGGCAGTGAAAGATACTTGAAACATTTGTGAACCATGGTACAACGAATCTTGATGCCAACTGAAACAGTATACAAGAGTTTCACATTTCGTGAACCCGACAATAGGAGGATCCAAAACAGGATGACAATGTGTCTGCAGAAGACACAAGTCCCCGATGTGCAAATTGTATCGCTCCGAACATTTGAATGCATAATATGTAACACGGAAGAGCGAACGAAGTCAAAATCCAGTAGTTAATTTGTATATTGCAGACGGTGTGATGCCAGATGTTTCGTACCTCTGTGTCCAGTTGTCAAGTTACTAAGAGCTAATTTAGTATTGAAAATGTTTTTTTAGATACTGTTAGATACTTCATAGGGATTAGCATCCGCAAACAATGGCAATCTCCACCCCGCCAGCCTTGCATTTTGTGTGTCAATTTATATATCACAGAACTAGAAGCGATGCTTGGACGACACGAAACAATAGAAGTGCAATACTGAGTCAGCCAGTCCGCAGGTCCGCTTGTCAATTTGTATATCACGGAATTCTGGGTGCTATTTGTAGGGCACGGAACAATGTAGGCCCAATTTTGAGCCTGCCCTCCCGAGAACCCGCAATCCAAAATGTCACTAGGTATGGAATGCGGAATCCGTACATGCTCTATAAAATATCATGTCCATACTTTATAGTCCCATAATACACGGGAAGAAAAAAAGGGAAAAAGGATGGAGTAGTTCACAATGGAATTGTAGATCACGGAAATTTTGAGTGGAAGATGTATATAACAAAATAAAAAGGAACAAAGTTCAATTGCGCCAACTCGGCAACCACGGGCATAAAATTCACTTAGTATGAAAAGGCACAGCGGGCAGTTCAATTCGCCATGCGAGGATATAGATGAAGATGAAATTGGCGCCAACCCGACAACCGTGGCCATAAAATTGGCCAAGTATGGAAAGCAACAACAGTCGGTCGGATTCGTCGTGTGATTATATATATGGAGATAAATATATGTCAACCCGCAAACGCTGGAGTTTCACATTTCGTGAACCTGGCAAAACGAGGATCCAAAACAGGATGACAAGGTGTCTGCAGAAGACGCGAAGCACTGACGTTCAAATTGTATCACTCTGAACATTTGAATGCATAATCTGTAACTGGGAAGAGCAAACGATGTCAGAATTTGGTAGTCAATTTGTATATTGCGGAGGGTGCAATGCCAACTGTTTCGTACCTGTGTCCAATTGTCAATACTAAGAGCTAATTTAGTATTGAAAATAATTTTTTAGATACTGTTAGATACTTCATAGGGATTAGCATTCATAAACAATGGAAATCTCCACTCCGCCAGCCCTACATACTGTGTGTCAATTTTTATATCGCGGAATTGGGAGCATTGTTTTGAGGACACAAAACAATAGAAGTGAAATGTTGAGTCAACAAATCTATAGGTCCCCTTGTCAATTTGTATATTGCGGAATTTTGGGTGCTATTTGTAGGGCACGAAACAATGGAGGCCCAATTTTGAGCTCGCCCACCCGAGAACCTGCGATCCAAAATGTCGCTAGGTATGGAATGTGGAAGCTGTACATTCTCTATAAAATATCAAGTCCATACTTTATAGTCCCATAATACACGGGAAGAAAAAAAGTGAAAAAGGACGGAGGAATTTGCAGTGGCATTGTAGATCATGGAAAGTTTGAGTGGTAGATGTATATGACGGAACAAAAATCAGCAGAGTTCAATTGCGCCAACTCGGCAACCATGGGAATAAAATTCACTAAGTATGAAAAGGAACAATGGGCGGTCCAATTCGTCATGCGAGGATATAGATCGAGATGAAGATATGTCAACACGCCAACATTGGAACCCGCTATCATAGAAACACGACTAAGTATATAACTAGAAAGTGATAATACACGGGAAGAAGAGAAGGGAAAAAGAACTAAGTATCTCTCAAAATAACATCTAGTGTTTGATTATTAATGCAAATGCTTTCGAACTCCTGCTGAGTTCTCACCAATTAAAGCATAAATTACAGATCACAGAAGTATCTTTCATACCACTGTGTCCACTTGTCACTAGTAAGAGAATTTTTGATGTATATCAGGAAGGACGTGAAGTTGCTGGGGATGGAAGGCAGCAATAGATACTTTGAACGAAGTTAGTGTATATGAGGAACCCGTGGTGGAAAGACCCCGCAGCGGTAGCCATAAAATTCGCTAAGTATGGAAAGGAACAACGACCGGTTGGTTCCGTCATGTGAGGATATAGATGGAGATGAAGACATGTTAACCCATCAACTGTGGAACTAGATACCATAGAAAGGCCACTAAGTATATATCTAGAAAGCGATAATGAGCGGGAAGAAGAAAATACCAGTTTGTATGCACCGACCCGAAAACTGCGTCCATAAAATTTCTTAGGTATGGAAAGGAACAACAGTCGGTCAGATTCGTCATGTGAAGATACAGATGGAGATGAAGATATGTCATCCCGTGAACCTTGCAACCACCCATAATGGAAAGATGACTAAGCATAAAACCAGAAAGCCAANAAGTATTTAATAGTTGAAAAAACCTTTTTTTTTTTTGTTTATTAATGGCAATGTGTTCGAACCCATGCTAGGTTCTCACTAGTAAAAGCATAAAATGCACATCACTGAAGTTCTTTGGCTGGAAGATGTATATGACGGAACATGGGACATAGGTGTTGGGTATCGCGAACCTGGGGCTTGGTGACCAGATAACTGGCTAAGTATTCGCCAACAGAAAGGTTTGATAACTATTTCAATAGTATTCATACTAGTATGTATTAATGGAGAAAGTTTTCATATTTATCTGAATAGTATTCATACTAATATATATTAATGAATTATTTCTGTTTCAAATGAAAATGATCTCCCAATTTGCAGAATGCTCTTCGGTTCGCAAATTTTATTGAAACCACGAAAATTTTGACTGTAAGATCTACATAGCGCAACAAGAAACATGAATTTGCATTGTTGTATCAACGAGATAAACTCCTTATCATCTATTAATCTTGTATTCCTTGCAATGATATGAGAAAATGACAGTTCTCCATAAACATCAATATCTAAACTAAATTAAATGTAATCAAAATTTGGTGTGACTTAAGTAATTAAGACAACTTCAGCCGTTCCTTTATTAATGCCAAGATTTTCGAACGCTTGGTCAGTTATGAGCGGTTAAAGCATAAATTGCAGACTACATAAGTTATTTGGCTACAAGATGCATATGACGAAACAGGGAACATAGTTTTTTGATACGGCAAACCCAAACATAATTTCCTAAGCTTTGCCGAAGAGGAATTTTTTTGTATTTATTCCAATAGCACTGATATTCGTATATATGCACGGATACTATAAAATAGAAGAAGCTGGAACATATCCAATATACTGAACAGGAACATTGCGTCAACACTTGAGCCGTCTTGTTGTAACTCATTAATTCATTCTATTTATGGAACCCGAAGAATGAAAGCAGGACAGGTCCTCAAATTTTTTTCTTTAAATACAGGGTCGGCGCCACATAAGTATGGCTTATGAAAAATTATTATTAAATGCAAAATGTAAAGAAATAACATAGCATGCTTTATTTAGATTGAAGTAGCGGGCAGCAGAAAGAAAAGCTTGTCATCCATGTTTAACGACACAGGGGAAGAAGGTACAAAATAAAAGTAAAACAAATACCAGAAATTGGAAAATACTATTAAAAAGTAAACCGGAATTATTCTATATTCAAATAAGATGGGTTACAAAATACAACCGAGGATATTTTCCGCAACGATTGGGATTTGGCCTGCCGCCGACCAATAAAAAATATGTACATTGATGAAGCTTCTTGATAGTTTTCTTGACGTTCAAACTCTTTATTCGTAAAAAACGAGTTGAATATCAATTTTGGGTTTTGTACTTAATTGGTGTTGCCAACTACATCTATCCCAGTTTTTTGAATACCTTGTCTCTTCCACATATGGTCTGCTTGCAATGGCTGGTTATTCAACATTCCATTCTTTGTCAAGTATTAATTTCCCTCTACAGTCGAAAATTTGGGGTTTATGGTGATTTCCTTGCAATGTTCCTGACCCTTGACATCCGAGACAACTTAGAAATGTGATTCAGGCCGATTTCAAAGTGGACAGAGTCGTTTTATGTCACATAGCTATGGTAGGGGAATACAATTCAAGTATGTAGTGAATGGTATTCTCCCTATATTCGATCATCTGTTTGGTTGAAAAGCCTTCCTGAAGATTTGTATGCTGAACTTCTTTTCTTTATTACAGTAAATTGGAAGAAACGTCCAAACTAGGTGTGGCAAGTCCATCAAATTTTGTAGAACGCACCAACACATATCTGGAAAGTGTATCAAATGTTGCAGATGGCATCAAAATATATCTTTCCTCATAGCAGTGGAGGTATGGAAGCCCACAAAAAGGTATGGAATGTTCAGCAGTGATGCCAAATATGTCGAGTCTGTAGTTACATCCAGAGGAAACCGAACAAACTTTGACAAAGAACATGGCTTTCTGTCAAGTCGGTTACCATACCCACAAGTATCTCATAAAACTTTGAAATATAAACTTTTGTAGTGATAATATGTTGTTTTATCCACCCATACAGTTTCTGTTACCTGCCTCTGGTTACATTCACAAATGGAGTAATATTTCACTTCATTTACGAACATGACATGCCATTTAAATTCTTGTGGGATCTGTACAATTCGATACACTTGCCAAATTTGTGTTGTTGGAAGAAGATATATACTTAAACGAGAAACTGTTTTGCACGTGACCTCAAAATCCATTACAATTCCCAGCAAGAAAAAAAAAAGTTCAACAAACAAATCTTTAGGTAGCCTTTTCAACCAACCAAAGCATCGAACACACAGAGAACACCAACCAGAACAAACTTGTTCTTTTTTTTTCCTCCTCTCTGAGTTTCTCTTGTATAACAGAGTTTTTTTTTTAATCAAAGATCACGTCACATAAAACCAGTCTCTCTTCTTTCATCTGGCCCTCATTCACATCTCTAAGTTGTCTTACATGTCCATGACCAGGAACATGAGAACAAAGGCACCCTAAAGCACAACTCTTTGATGATAGAGAGAAATGGAAATAAGTATTTAAAATAAACTTTGGATGATCTTCCGTAGATTTTGTGTTGATTCGTCACATAAGCCTGGTCTCTCTTTTTTTTTCCTCCTCTCTGAGTTTCTCTTGTCTAACAGAGTTTTTTTTTTAATCAAAGATCCGTCACATAAAACTAGTCTCTCTTCTTTCATTTGGCCCTCAATCACATCTCTAAGTTGTCTTACATGTCCATGACCAGAAACATGAGAACATATGCACCCTAAAGCACAACTCTTTGATGATAGAGAGAAATGGAAATAAGTATTTAAAAGAAACTTTGGATGATCTTCCGTAGATTTTGTGTTGATTCATTTTAATGACATATGTTCTCGATATTTTCCCTTATTAATACCAATATTTTCGAATATGTACGTTGAATAGTGACTAGCAGCACGTATTAAAATTCCCATATCCGAGCAGATTCTCAAATATGATATCTAAGATATGCACAATATTAAAGAGGGAAACCATGTCAAGGCCTATGTGGCTGACACATTCGTGGACTATGCTGAAGCTTTTAAGAAAACTAAAACAGCACAAGCGAAAAAAAAAAGAAATCGCAAATTCAAAATACATGCAAAAAGAAATTACCAGATCCCATAATATTCGCCTGTCTATTCATTTTAATGGGAGATGTCCTCAAGATTTCTAGTTATTAAAGCCCATCTTTTTGAATCTGTCTAGTCAGTTATGACATTTGAAAGCATAATTAATGTGTATTGGGAAGCGCAGAAGGTAGCGGGGATTGAGGCCTATGTAAGAGACGTTACTACTATTTTTCTGTGTTTTTGTCCACGAGCGTATGTAAAACGTACATAAATAAAAGTAATTTGAATAGTTCGATTGTCAATTTGTATAGCGTGGAACTCTCTATGCTATTTGTAGGACACAGAACAACAGAAACCCAATTTAGAGCCCGCCACCCCGAGAACCCGCGATCCAAAAAGTGGTTACTACTATTTTTTGTTGTGTTTTTGTCCACCAGCGTATGTAAAATGTACGCAAAGTAAATTATTTTGAGAACGCTAAATTTTTTGGACATGAGGCCCTTAAAATTCAAATTGTCCGCAAGTCCGACTGTCAATTTGTATATCACAGAACTCTCCGTGCTATTTGTAGGGCATGGAACAATAGAAGGCCAATTTTCAGCCCGACAACCCGCAATGCAAAAACTGGCTAAGTATGGGATGAGGGCTCCGCACATGCTTTATATATCTACTTTATAAAATTACATATTTCCTATGTTTAATTTATGCTGTCCAGGAAACCTATAATTTGATAAATTTCAATCTCTTCTGTCTAGGAGCCCTTCTTTTAAAGAAAACTAATTCGGGAATGGTAATGTATATACTGAACACGACCTGTCATAGTTCGATACAACCTATCCGCGAAGTCATGCCCATAAAACTAGCTAAGTATGCAACCGAACGAAGGTCGGTCAGAATGACCGCGAAACTCTCTGTGCTATTTGTAGGGCACGGAACAACATAAGCCCAATTTTCAGCCCGCCACCCCGAGAACCTGCGATCAATAACCTATGATGTCCAGGAAACCTATAATTTGATAAATTGCAATCTCTTCTATCCAGGATCCCTTATTTTAAAGAAAACTAATTTGGGAATGCTAATGTATACACCGAACACGACCTGTCATAGTTCGATAGAACCTATCCACAAAGTTGCATCCATAAAACTGGCTAAGTATGCAACCGAACGACGGTCGGTCGGAACGACCACAGAAAGGAGAGAAACTATAGACTCGGAAACACAGTTTACAAGAGGAAAATAAAAGGGAGAGAACAACTATATCTCCCACACAGAAAAAGGTACTCTGATAACTATGAAACCATACTAACATAGAATCCATGGAAAAAGCATTGGCAATTATGAAATATACTTTGAGGATGGCAAACTCTGCTTCAACGCGTAAGATATGCAATTTACATCGCCTGCAATTTTCTAGTATGTTATTTTATCTTAATAGTATTCTATGCAAACTCCACTGCAAAAAATGTAACCAGAGATCCAACTGCGGATGCAGCATCCCAACATTGAAAACCCTGGGAAAACAAGAACAAGCAACAAATAAGAACCCAGCTAAGAAGCAACAAAATGCCCAATTGCAGGCACAGGACCAGAACCTTGCAAAGTCGAATCAAGAAACAATAAACAACATACAATGAAGAAAGAAGCAAGCAACAATCACTCCCCCAAGAACGATGTTGTTCTAATCACAATTGCAGAAACCCAAACTTGTAAACTGCAACAACACGAACATGCAAGTAAGAACAACAACATGCAAATAAAACTAATTCAGGAATGCTAATGTATATACCAAATACGACCTGTCATAGTTCGATACAACCTATCCGCAAATCCACGTCCATAAAACTGGCTGAGTATGCAACCGAACGACGGTCGGTTGGAATGATCGCGAAACTCTTTGTGCTATTTGTAGGGAATGGAACAACAGAAGCCCAATTTTCATCCTGCCACCTTGAGAACCCGCTATCATTGACCTATGCTGTCCAAGAAACCTATAATTTGATAAATTGCAATCTCTTATGTTCAGGAGCCCTTATTTTAAATAAAACTAATTCGAGAATGCTAATGTATACACTGAATACGACCTGTCATAGTTCGATAGAACCTATCCACGAAGCCGTGTCCATAAAACTGGCTAAGTATGCAACCGAACGACGGTTGGTCGGAATGACCACAAAAATGTGAGAAACTATAGACTCAGAAACATAGTTTACAAGAGGAAAATAAAAGGGAGAGAACAACTACATCGCCCACACAACAAAAAGGTACTCTGATAATTATGAAACCATACTAACACAGAATCCATGGAAAAAGCATCGACAGTTATGAAATATACTTTGAGGCCGACAAACTCTGCTTTAACGCATAAGAGATGCAATTTACATCGCTTGCAATTTTCTAGTCTGTTATTTTATCTTAATAGTATTCTATGCAAACTCCATTGCAAAAAATGTAACCAGAGATCCAACTGCGGATGCAGCATCCCAACATTGCAAACCCTAGGCAAACAAGAACACGCAACAAATAACGACCCACCTAAAAAGTAGCAAAAGGCCCAACTGCAGGCGCAGGACCAGAACCCTACAAAGTCGAATCAAGCAACAATAAACAACATACAACGAATAAAGAAGCAAACAACAACCACTCCCCTAGGAATGGTGTTGTTCCAATCATGATTGCAGAAACCCAAACGTGGAAACTGCAACAACACGAATAGGCAAGCAACAACATCAACAACATGCAAATAAGAAATCAGTGAACATGCAAAAAACAAGCATGGACCAGTGAAACAACAATGCCGCCGAAGCATATAAATTTTAAAACATAAGAAAATGTCTTGTAACAAGCCTGTTAAGTAACCATTCAACACTACCAAGACTGATAGGTAAACATTCAAGTCTGTAAAAAATGCTCTGTAAACATTTAAGAAAAAAAATCGATGTGGTAGGTCTCTGACGTATCCCAAAAAAATTATTGTATTTTTTGTAACAATATTTCGAACACCAGAGAATGTATTGGAAGGCCAAACTTTGGATATGCCACCATATCAAACATTTCCATAAATTTACCTAGCATAAAAAGCTAAAACAAACATTCGAATTAATGCTAGCATTAATCCACCTTCGACGAATGCATAACAAAATATATGATTCAAAAAGACCATATATGATCAAATACTTTGGATATGCCAACATATATAACATTGGGAATAGCGAAGCCGATAATAAGACCTCCAATCCCTTGTCCAATCAGATCATGACAAATATGGTACTTTTTTTTTATATAAAAATCGATGTTTGCAGTTCCCTTGTTCCAACAATAGATAATATAGAAATATTTGTGGTCAAAGGATAGACTAATATGAAGTCAACAATTTATCGATCGCTATAGTCCCTCTATGCCTACGACAGGGACTAATAAGAGGAACTTACTCTCAAGATAAATTTAATAGTCAATGTCTTTTTTTAATCTACACTGTCTTATTTTTTTTAATCCATATTGTCTTATAATTTAACTAATTGTTCGATTATTAATTGGCAAACTATTAATACTAATATGCTAGTTGTAAGTCTTAATCCATATCTTTTTTTAATCTGCATTGTATTATAATTTAACTAAGTGTTCTACTATTAATTGTGAAAATATTAATACTAATGTGCTAGTTGTAAGCCTTAATCCAACAATGGTTGGACAAGACATTTAAAATAAATAAATAAGCTAATTGTGAAACTATTAATACTAATGTGCTAGTTGTAAGCCTTAATCCAACAATCGTTGGACATGACATTTAAAATAAATAAAAAAGATAGTACATCGTTCACAACAACGATTCCAAATTCCGATAATAATATAATGCTTAAAATAAAAATAGAACTCGTCCATGGTTAAAAACATTAATAATTAATGTTATAATCCTTAAAATAAAAATGTAACTAGTCCATCGTTCGTTCAAATAAAATGGTCGCCATGTTTGTGTGTATGAGCAGCTTTGCCTTTATATATGCAAGAGCCTCGAGATTAAAAGATGTGAGACCAATTTGACTTCATCTCTTCATGTTGTTTAGTCATTGTTTCTATCATCATCTACATTCATTATTTATCAAAAAGAATTTATTTAGTAGAAGTGGTGTTTGTGGTTGAAAATGATTTTAATTGATGATCTTACTTTTAATAAATTTCATTAAATTAAATTTAATGATATTACTTACATTTTTAAATGGAGTAATTTATAACTTTTATAAGGCCTAACATCATTCTTATGTTATTCAAAATGGAAAAATCTATAACTCTTATGAAGTTCAACATCATTCTTTGTTGACGAGCATATTAAGTTGAGAAGCTTAGGATCTAGAGATCCATCTACAAATGTATTTGTTATTAATTGTTTTTTTCATAGTGCACATTTATTAATTATTAATTTGTTAAATTATCTATACTAATACTATCAACTAAGATCTATTTTAACTTAGGATCTATCATGGACTGATAGGGATTAAATTTTTTAAGGTGTAAACCTTTCTTCAAGTTTTGATCAGATTTGGCCTCTTAACCATCATTATCATCATCATCATCGTGTGTGTGTGTGCACCACATGTCAATTCCATATTGAGCACGAAAGGAATTACACACCTCCATCATATGAAAAACACATCATTGGAATGTTTTAACCACTAGTTTAGATCCATCTTAACTTTTGATCTATCATGAGATGAGAATGATCAAATCCCTCAATGTGGAAACCTGTCCTAAGTTTTGTTCTCTAAAAAGAGGTTTGCACCTTGAGGGGTTTGATCCCTCTAGATGCATAATAGATCCGAAGTTAAGATGGATCTACATTGGTTATAAAATTTGGTCTCAATGTATGTTAATGAGCATCGTCGTTGTTGTTTTCATCATATGCATGCTCTCTCTCTCTCTCTCTCTCTCTCTCTCTCTCAAATTTGGTCTCAATGGAACCACCACCACCATCCTCATTCTCATATGTGTGTGTGTGTGTGTGTGTGTGTGTGTGTGTGTGAGCGTTCATGTGTGTCTATATGTGTGTGTGTGGGTTCCACATGTCAACTCCATATTGAGCACATTGGATAAGCACACACTTGGAATGTTTTAGCCACAAGGATTTTTTTTACTTAAGGTGGACATTGAAATAATTTATTTATGACCAACATTGAACTTCACTTTTCTTTATTATTATTATTTTTTTAATTTCAGGTTTCAACTGCATGTTAAGCACTAAAGGAATTATACATATCCTTCATACTTGGATGTACAAATCACCTATTAATGGTATAATAAATATTTTACTTTCAATTACTTTATATATATGACAATGAGTGTAAAACTGCTAGGAAAGCCATTAGGAATGCTTATAATGATTCCTTAAACCCTGATAATATAAATACATACAAAGTCTTAATTAAAAGGAAAAAAAAGTTCTATATTAGTAAAAATCAAGAGCATATTTTGCACCTATCTAAAGTTGTTCCTAAGAAGTTATAGAGGCAATTCTAACTTGTAAGTCTAAAGAAAATAATATAATTCCCTTGAAGGATTGGAATTATTACCTTAAAAATATTTACAAATCCCTTAATTCCATAACACCATTCCAAATGTTCCTACAGAGGATGAAGTTTTGTTTATGCAAACCATAGAGTTTTGGGTTAAACAACTCATAAATCGGAAAGATAAGGACATTGAAGGCTACCAAGCTAAAATCTTAAAAATCAGAGGCCTATCCTCATCCCTCACATACACAAGCTCTTCAATTTAGTATTCAATAATTTCTTCCCTAAAACATGGATGAAAAGCTTCATTGTACCTATTTTTAAAAGTGGGGATAAAAACAATCCCTGTAACTATATGGTCATTATGATTAACCGGATTTTAGCAAAGTTGTATAGAATTATTTCAGAAAAGAAGATTACCATATGGCTAGAAATCCATGGAAAAATAGATAAAAGCCTAGCCAAATTAAGGAGCTATCATTCAATTGTGGACCACATTGTTACACTCAGGATCATTTCGGAGGATTTCTACAATAATAAAACCAATCTCCTTTATTATTTCATTGGCTTAAATTTTTTTTTTGACATGCTTTCTGTTGGGTCACATATTTGTCCATATTCTCATCATCTATAGACATCAATTCCATCCCTTATTCATCCTATTATCATTCATTTATCATTCCATTTGCCATACATTTGCTACAACTGCTCATAAAATGACATATTATTCTTGTTATGCTTTAGTGGCTAATAATGATTATTCTACCTTCATTTTTAATGAATTAAAAACTATTATGCATGATTTTTCTAATGATGGTTTGATGAGTGATTTTATGTAGAAATAGTTGCCGCAGTCAAGGTTCCAACCTCCAAATGGCACATGTGAGTTCCAACTCATGGTTAACCATTTTCAGTGAAAAACGTGGTAGATAAGGAGAGACGGATTTGCGTGGAATATTGTGAGTAGATGAGGATGAATATCGAAAATCCGAGACATGGGTTTTGTTCAGAATGGACCCAATTGAGTTCTTTAAGGGTCGTTTTCCAATTGGAGCTATGGTTTGAGAGAAATCACTAGTTCTTTAAAAGGGTATTTTTCCAGATTTACAGTTGCGACCAGTTCTCTAAACTTAGCAATTTGTTTGAGCAACACAGGGATTTGGGGATTTGATTTGTATAAATAAGACCTCTTCAATCAGGAGAAGGCAGTCATGAGATTATATAGAATTTATTTGTAGGAAAGAGCTGAACTTATGTAATTTCTGAGTTTTCTTCAATAATACAAAGGAGTTGATGGATCTGCAATTATGTGCAACTTTCTCTTAATCTTGTAAGTCTTTTGGCCACGCATACTAGGTGAGGCAGGGCCCCCTCAATCTAGTATGTGTTCGTCTTATTCATTTACTTGTATTTTTCTTTTCATTGTCTTAATTTATCTTGGTTTATGATTAGTTGATCATTGCTTACAGTGGTGTGTTGTTTATTAGATTATTGTTACAGTAAGATTCAATTCATGTTGTTGTTACTTGATTTTGTTAATACTCCTTTAATTTATGTAAGAGTGTGGTAGTGATTTTCTTTTATCTGAGTGTATTTTCAAGTAAGAGTGGATTTGATTGATTTTAAGTTATGTGTTTTATTTTATTAAATAGATAATAGTGTTAGTTGGAATTTGCTGCTTGCATATATTGTGCACGGTAAATTTGAAATAAAAGACTTCCTCAGGTTGACAAATTAAATAGTTGGGAAAATACTACAATGTGATTAATTCAACATTAGTTCAGCCCAATGTAACAATTCTCGTTCCTTTCGTGCGACTGTTGTTCCTTTGAGTGTAGTTGTTGTTCATTTGAAAGGAACAATTGTCGTTCCTTTCATGCGACTGTTGTTCCTTTGAGTATCGTTGTTGTTCATTTGAATGGAGCAATTGTCGTTCCCTTTACGATTGTTGTTCCTTCATAAGTGTTGAATCTCTGGAGGCTGGGTATTGAAAACAGAAGGTAAGAACCTATGTAGGAAACAAGTAAAATGCTTGTGCCAGCACCTACCTTTGGTTGATGCATAGAGGTTGTTTTTAGGACATATTTAGAGCCCAACATTTTTGCGCCGTTGTCGGGGAAGTTATCAAGGGCGCACAAGTCCAACTGGCATTGTTTTTTTAATTGCATGTTCTTGACTCCAAGGTGAAGGTTCATGGCATGTAGGTTTCTTGATTGTTTCTTTCTTTGCATTTAGTTTTTAGTTTTTGATCCTAAATCTTATTATTTCTCTTAGTGGTGATGTAAACACCACCCATCCTACTCACAAGTTGATGGGGACATTTGAAGAAGGAGCCTTGAGATAGCACATGAAGAATCCAACAAAGAGATGGCAGGTAAGAAGGAGACAGAAGTTGTTACCTTTGAATTCCCCATTAGAGATCCTAAAGGAGTGGTACAAATGCAAAGCATTCCCCCATCCAATCTACCAAATTTTCACGGTTTGACAAATGAAGACCCTAATGCATTCTTATTTCAATTTGAAGTACTTTGTAGAGGTTATGGTTATTTTACTAATGATCAAAAGTTGAATGTTTTTCCTCTTACTCTAAAAGGAACATCTCTTCGATGGTTCATGAGCCTCGGTGGGAATTCTATACAAACTTGGGAAGACATGAAATATGTATTCTTGCAAAGGTACCAAGATTATTGTAGGGTCAGTGATGATATATTTGGAACGACACAAGGAGAAGACAAGATTTTGGAGGAATATGTGGAGCGCTTTCAATACAACCTTCAAAGATCCATACAAAAGTAGTTGGGAAAAGAGACCTTGAAAATACTCCTACTCAAAGGAATCCATGATGAATCTTTAGAAATCTTATATTTGATGGGAACAGGTGATGTATATTAATTACCATATGATGATATTTGTGAGTTATGTAGAAGGTATTCAAGAGGGAACTTCAAGACTGGTAAGAATTTTAGTGAGCCTTCTTCTCAATATTTTAAATCTGCTGCAAAAACAAGAGCTATAGGAGATGAAATCAATAATTCAATTGAAATTTTTAAATCTGATATCATTAGCTCATTAAATTCACAAATGGATATTTTGAAGGATAAGAAGAAATGGGAGGAACCTGAAGAAACAGTTTGTCCTCGGTGCCAGAAGAAACATCTTGCAATGGATTGGCCTTTGGATAGTCACATAATTTGTGGCATATGTGACTTGAGTCATTCAATGGATCGTTGCCCCTCCTTACCCAAGACAAAAGCAATATATCAAAGAGATCGAAGAGTTGCAATAATTTCACCACAACAACCATGGCCTACATGTATGATTCAAAACTCTATCCCTCCATTTCCTTACTCTCACAAGCAATCATTGAATACTCATACACCATGGCAACTGTGGCAACCCTAATCTCAATCCTACCTACCTTGTCCACAAGGTTGGCATGGCCCATCTTATGATCCCATGACTACTTTCCCTCATGTTGCGGCAACCACCAATCATCCATACTTTCCACAAGCTCTTCAACAACATCCTATTTTCCCATTAAGGTCATCCACACAAACCAATCATCTATACTTTCCATACTTAACTTTTCATCAAGCTCCTCCATGCCCTACACAACTTCATGTTCAACCCACCTCACAGCCTAACCATAATAAAGTAGTGCAGTATACTTACAATGCTAACTTGCACAACTTTCCTACATTTACCACTTATCCTACCTCACCTACACCATTACAACAAATCCATATGAGGTTTGGGAAGGTTGTAAGTCCAAGAATTGAAAATGAAGTTTCTTCTCATCATCAACAAACCGACAAGATCAACAAATCTAATGAAAAATAGACATTGGAACCAAAAAGTGAAGCATCTTCTACATCATGGTCACTGGATATGAATCTTTTTTTCATTCAGGAAGATCAGTTTTCTAAAGAGATTCATGGTGCAACATCTATAGGAAATCAAGGGAACAAGGATTATATTGAATCTTGGTTTCAATCTGTCACCAATCAACATCTTCATGCTCTACTTCAGCAATTCTTGGCACCATCATTTCAAGGGAAGTTGGTCTTTCATATCCTGGTATTCATAAAGTTATATTTTTCAGTTGTGGGTATGAGCATATTTGAGACTTTGTTACGTAAGTGGCTTCATTGGAAGTATTCTTATACTTGAGTTAATTCATTTTTTCAAGTAAAGTAGGGTAGGGTAATGAATGCATTTTCAATAAATGCTTAATGGAATTGATTAGTTTAGTTATAAGAATTAGTAGCCTAGTTTAGAAATAAAAATTAGTCACCTTCAAGAGATCATCATTCGATTGCTTATAGCCTTGATCTCATGGACTTTCTTCCAAAAATCATCATTTTTTTAAGTTTTAGCAGTTGCTGCAACACGCTGTGTAAGTCAATCTAGGTACTCAGTGCTTGAAATTTTTGGTATGGGTGTGTATTCCATTGAAATTTATATCTTTAAAAACATTCAGAGCTATTCCAGTCACTTTTTGAGAGCCATATTTCATTTATTGGATTTTTGTGGCATTTTAGCTTGAAATTTTTACCAAAACACAGTTGGGACAGTCCATTTTTGGGAGACCAAATGGATTTATTTTCAAAACCCGTTTACATCCCAATTATCCCTTTGAATCTAGTTTCCAAAACAATTTGAATATTTGAGATTAGACATTAAACTAAAATGTTATGGTCAAAATACTAACAGGATGTCAAGCAGACAACTTATAAATAGAGATGGGATAGTCACATTTTGGATGTCTTATTGGATAGATCTTGAAAAATTGTTTCATTTGTATATTACCTTATGAATCTAGTTTATAAATGAATTTGAATCACTCAATTCCAATATCATATGAGGAAGTTATAACCAAAACACCGACTGCTTGTCATAAATCTGCACTTTGAAAAATCTGTCTTCTGAGTTGTTCGTTGGTAAATTTGACTCATCAATTTAAATTTTTTTTCTATTGGAGATACCTATAAGAATCTAATTTTGTATCCAATTGGAATCACATCAATCCGTCATCAAACAAAAAAGTTATTCCTAAAACCGTGACTATTGGTCTAGTCCGAAATTCGAAAAACACCTTGTCATGCAGGGTGTTACTGAGCATATTTGGCATATCATTACATGGAATTTTCAAAACCTGTTTCTAATGGACATAAACCTCTGAATATAATTTTATTTGGCTTTGGAATCACTCAAATCGGACGAGAAACAAATAATCTATGATCGAAATACTGTTGGGTGGTATATGTTGGCCAACACTCCTGAACAGGTATAAAATGAACTTTGTTTCATTTATTTTTCTTTGGATTTGTTTTATAAGTAACTACTTGTGGTTGTTTTTTTGTGTATGTCTTGGATGAATAGAGCCCGTACACCTCTCTTCTCCATGATCTCGCGTTTTATTGTAGGTAAGTGCTTATGTTTTGCAGGTCCTTGGAAGATCGAAGAAGGTTAATACACGCATGAGTGATTCTTGAAGACTTTTTCTTGAATTTTCAAATGGATTCAACACATAACAAATGGAGAGATTTATGTAAAAATCATACAAAGACCAATGTTTCATAATTCAAGTTCCATTGCTACATTAACCATGCCAAGAATCTTTCTAAGAAGACATTATGTTCATCATGCTCATTCACTAATACCGTGATATGCCTATACATTTTTTTTCCTCTACCATTCCATCCATTCCATTAACTTCTGCTCCATTTCATCACTTCCATACTTTTCACTCCAATCACTGCTAACCCATGAATAAAGTCACTCATCTCCCTTACCTCTTGCTAATGAAAATATTTCATCTTCAGTTCTTCAAATCTTTTTGTCTATGCTCGCGTTAGATGATGTGGGATTCCTTAAGGCCCTCCTTCTAACAAATCTCATCCCATTGACTCCAACAAATCCATTCGTACCTGTCAAGATGCACTAAGTTACTTTAGAGCTCATTGTCATCAAAGGTGAGTTTCTTCACGTTGGTTAACGACATACATTAATGGCTGGTAATCCAACGATTTATTTCCATACTTGACTTTAGCACATCCATTCGCATGGTAAGAATTGTACCTTAGTTTTGTAGCAGTTGAAGATTATGTGATCTAATGGTTTCAACAGTGATGTGCAT
>JASDQU010436796.1:71042-87483 GCA_032191745.1 Picea mariana
AAAGATTTAGGAAAATGTCATAAAGAACCACTAAGGATTTGTATTCTCCATTTTCATATCATAACTCATCTATTACCTCTCTTATCTATCGATTACCATATCAACCTTCACCTCATGCACTCCCAACAACCAAGTCAAGTCCTTCCCTACATCTCCTAACATCCAAGCATGAGCAATTGATTTGTTGCTGCCACATAAGAACCAGAATAGAGAAAGGAAGAAGATCATGATGTCCATTTTCATACAAGCACGCTAAAAGTTAGATGTATGGTTTCTTTGGTTCATTTCCATGATGTATTCATTCATCTCATGGGTTTCCAATTATCTTTTCCAGCCTTTTGACACATGGTTCTCCTACATATTGCACATCTTCAAAAAGTTGTTATGGATTCATGAAAGGATACAACATATGTGTTATATGGATTTGAATCATACATGTTATAAGGATTTGATAGGCTACAAAGTTAATGGATATCTCAAGAATGATTACAATGCTAACCCTTTCATTAATGCCTAGCCCTCCCATATGAACATTGTGTTTGTTTTTCTCGCTTGTCGATATACATCATTGTTTAAAAGAGGGTTATGTGCTCATAAGATTTACCATGGAAGCATGATAAAGGTTCTCTTGGGTGGTAGTATGATGATTTTGTAGCAGCCTCTGTTGCCATTATGAAAACACATGTGTAGCTATCTACACAAATGCTAATGGAAGGAAGTTGTTATTAAAAGACAATTGAAACAATGTCTCGACCCAAAATTTAAAAAGAAATTTCTGTAGTGGCTTGTTTCAGAGGCACCTTTCCCACAATTATTGCAAGCAACAAAAGAGGTCTATGCTTCCATACAAAAAGGAAAAAAATCACTTTGAGTCATTATCTTTGGCATGCAAAAACTGTAAGGTAGCTAGAGAGGTAGTGGGGGGGCCCATAGGGCCCATAGTGATAATAGTGGAGGCCATTCAATGTAAGGTAGACTAGGTCCACTATATTATTAAATAAGGCCCACTATGGTAGTTAGATATAATAAATGTAAGAAGACTTCTTAGAAGGTTCTACTTCTAGAAGATTCCTCCTCTAGAATGTTCTTATGTGATGGTAGCACTATATAAAGAGGTTCAAACAATGTAATGGGATATGAAGAGAATTATTGTATTTGGAGCAGTAGCTCAATAGGAGGATTCCTCCTCAAAGAGGCAAGTGAACAGGAGATGATCCATTCCATAATAGGATCCATTGTATGGTGTTGCCCTACCTCAAGGGTTTGATAATAATAAAGTGTGGTTTCTTCTATATTGCTTTGTGGATCTATTGTGTATTCATTATTTGTGGTGATTATATTTGTAGATCTATTTAGGCTCTTAACAAGTGGTATCAGAGCACTTTCCTTGGCATACATTGTGGACAAATATTTTTTATTTTTGCATTTTTTTCTTTTTGGAGAAGAAAAAAGAGGGCCATGAAATTCCATATATTTTTGGTATGTTTGTATGAAAAATTTCCAGAAATAGGTTTTATATCTGAGTTTCTCTCAGAAAAACACCCAAGTTGAAAAAAAAATCGTCTGAAACGGAGTCCGGGAAGTCAAGATATTGAAGTTTTAAAATCTGCAATTTTTCAGGGTTTTTTCCGCGGACGGCGGTGCGATTTATTTATTTATTTATGTAGGAGATTGATGCTGAATTTGACCAAACAAATTATGGGTCTGAGTTCCTCTCACAATTTCAAAAAAAAAAAATCCGCTGAAACGAAGTTCGGGAAGTGAAGTTATGAACATTTTAAATTCAACAGTTTTTTAGGGTTTTTCCAGAAAAAAGCCGCGATTTTCTGCCGTAACTTATTGTTCTATTTTTTGGGTTTTTTTATGACGACTACGGGAACAAAGAGTTCATAGGTTTCTCATATATCTATTTCCTTGCAAACCCTCAAATAAATTCTATAAATTACTGGAACATTCAAATCCCAATTGTTTTACACATTGGATGACTTTGCAGATGGCCTCAATGATAGTTTTCATAGTATTTAAGATTCATTGGATAACATGCAAGAGTGATTTCTTATGGAGGACATCAGGGATGAATATAATCAAGAAATATATGCTTGGTATGATTTTGAGGCCGATTGTGATGATTGGTATATGGATAGTTGTAATTTTTGGGATGACAACCACTTTCATATTTTGTTTGATGACTCTAATCCACCTTCTGTAGAGAGCATCAATGTGACAAATCGAGAGACAATGATTATTACCAGTGTCCATCCTGCATATTATATAGTGGTATTATTCCTTCTAGATTCTGCTACGACCCTTTTCCACTATGTGGATGGATCTTCTTATTTGGATCCACATGACATGTGTCAGTATTGGGAGCATCATTTTTAGTTGGTTATTGGGTGCCGATATCTTCCATGTGGGGTTCACATGAGCAATTAGACATGGGACCCTGGTTTACAATGGTGGTTGGATTACTTCAGCATGGTGGCTACCATTTCTTAATGGGACCCTAGTTCTCTAGTCTACTTCAGCACTATGGTCCACACTTATCCATAGGACCCTGGTATATGGTTGTACATCAAGCGTTGAGGACAACGCTTTCATAAGGGGGGTGGAATGTAAGGTAGCTAGAGAGGTAGTGGGGGAGCCCATAGGGCCCATAGTGATAATAGTAGAGACCATTCAATGTAAGGTGGACTAGGTCCACTATATTATTAAATAAGGCCCACAATGGTATTTAGATATAATAAATGTAAGAGGACTTCTTAGAAGGTTCTACTTCTAGAAGATTCCTCCTCTAGAATGTTTTTAGGTGATGGTAGCACTATATAAAGAGGTTCAAGCAATGTAATGGGATATGAAGAGAATTATTGTATTTGGAGTAGTAGCTCAATAGGAGGATGCCCCTCCGAAGAGGCAAGTGAATAGGAGAGGATCCCTTCCATAATATGATCCATTGTATAGTGTTGCCCTACCTCAAGGGTTTGGTAATAATAAAGTGTGGTTTCTTCTATCTTGCTCTATGGATCTATTCTGTATTCAGTATTTGTGGTGATTATATTTGTAAATCTATTCAGGTTCTTAACAACAACAATCATTAGTTTCCGCCCATGGTTTCATATTCAACCATCTATTCTTAACATCATAATTTTATTGTTGAAATATTAGAAAGTGAAGGTATATCCAAGGAAAATTCAGATCTCCATTGTGTACTCAGATTTTAGCATGCTACTACAGTCTAACATGAAATCTATGGAAAAAAATTGGGTCACCATTGGTACATGTGGTAACAAATTTACTTGGGTGTTGGGAAAACTTATTGGAATTTCCAGATTTTGTCATTGGTTGGCTACATTTTTTTTATGATTTATCTTCATTAAATGAAGAATGTACTAGCTACTATGCATGCCCAAGAATCTATTTGAAGAAGGAAGTTGACTGTCCACAAGAACCTACAGTAAAATAAACTATTGTAGAACCCATTTTCTTTTAAACACATGGGTAGAAATACAGAGGTATGTGGTTCATTTTCTTGGTTCATGATACACTGATGCATGTATTGATTCACAAATTCTGAGCACTTCATAATGATGGTAAAAGATTTGGTCCTTACAATCTTAATGTTATAAATTTTCATGGAAAATAAGTCTTGTTATCAATGATGAAAACCTGTGAGGTAACCTACAAACAAAGCAAGTTGTTTTGAGATCTGGAATCCCATGATTACAGGGCTGCAATCCCCATAAGTGAAACTGAGATTATTGGAGGGTATATCATATGGTATGTGGATTGTCAAATACATATGGTTAAGAATTTGATGGTAAAATCATGACATGGCCAGCTCAATCACATTCTGAGATAACATTTGATGGATTTCCAAGATTGGAGGATTGGTATTTAAGCATTGATAAGGTGTTTACAACCAACAGTAAAAGATAATCATGTACTAATCATTTTGCAACAAGTTCATGACCCAATTCAAGGTTTGAAAATTTTTTTCCCATTAAAAATGTTGCCTTGAAGTACAAGAAAAACCTATTGAGGGAATTTGATGGTGATTGTATTGTATACATAAGCAAGGGGTACTCAGAGATGATTGTCTTCTTATGCATTAGTTTTCTGCAGAGGATCTCTTTTGAGATTGTGTTTCAGTTTGATTTCATAATGTAGCATGAGGACATGCTATACAACCAGCGTGGGGCAAAAGAGGGGTTACTATGCACGATGGTTTGTTCTTCATAATGATGGTAAAAACTTTGGTCCTTACAGTCTTAATGTTATGAATTATCATGGAAAAGAAGTATTGTTATCAATGATGAAAACCTGTGAGGTAACCTACAAACAAAGCAAGTTGTTTTGAGATCTGGAATCCCATGATTACAGGGCTGCAATCCCCATAAGTGAAACTGAGATTATTGGAGGGTATATCATATGGTATGTGGATTGTCAAATACATATGGTTAAGAATTTGATGGTAAAATCATGACATGGCCAGCTCAATCACATTCTGAGATAACATTTGATGGATTTCCAAGATTGGAGGATTGGTATTTAAGCATTGATAAGGTATTTACAACCAACAGTAAAAGATAATCATGTACTAATCATTTTGCAGAAAGCTCATGAACGGATTTAAGGTTTGCATATTGTTTTCCCATTAAAAATGTATCCTTGAAGTACAAGCAAAACCTATTGAGGGAATTTGATGGTGATTGCGTTGTATACATAAGCAAGGGGTACTCAGAGATGATTTTCTTCTTATGAATTAGTTTTCTGCAGAGGATCTATTTTGAGATTGTTTTTAAGTTTGATTTCATAATGCAGCATGAGGACATGCTATACAATTAGTGTGGGGCGGTTACTATGTGTTTGTTCTCTAATTTGTCATTCATATTTATATTTCTCATGCATATTATTTTTCTACAAAAAGTGCAGAAATTGATTTAGACATATCTTCCAAATGATGAATTGGGTTGTCATGCTTTTTGGTATGATGAAGCATGGGATTAGTCTAAATATTCCTACTAAACCCACTTTGTACTTTGTAAAAAATGTGGTGTTGTCAAAACTGTTTCAGGAAAGTTTCAATTACAAGGAGTTTCAACAACAGGATATCTTGGGATTTGTGTATTGGATTGCTATGATTTTTGGAAAGAATGTGCATTAAATGGTGACATATAAAACTATCAAAATACCTTCTTCATCTGAGTTGTGATTTGCATGAAAATCCATTATATCAACAACATTCAAATCAGTCCTTAACAACTTGGTTAATGCAATATATTGAGTTGCATGATGACATGTAACATTTTCAGTGTGGGGCAGATGTTGGGTCACATATTTGTCCATATTCTCATCATCTATAGACATCCATTTCATGCCTTCTTCATTCTATTATCGTTCATTTATCATTCCATTTTCCATACATTTGCTACAACTGCTCATAAAATGACATATTATTCTTGTTATGCTTTAGTGGTTAATAATGATTATTTTTCCTTCATTTTTAATGAATTAAAAACTATTATGCATAATTTTTCTCATCATGGTTTGATGAGTATTTTATGTAGCAATAGTTGCAGCAGTCAATGTTCCAACCTCTAAATGGCACATGTGAGTTCCAACTCATGGTTAACCGTTTTCAGTGAAAAATGTGGCAGATAAGGAGAGACGGATTTGCGCAGAATATTGTGAGAAAATGAGGATGAATATCGAAAATTCGAGACATGGGTTTTGTTCAGAATGGGCCCAATTGAGTTCATGGTAGGTCATTTTCCAATTGGAGCTACGGTTTGAGATAAATCGCTCGTTATTTAAAAGAGTATTTTTCCAGATTTACAGTTGCGGCTGGTTCTCTAAACTTAGCAATTTGTTTGAGCAACCTATGGATTTGGAGATTTGATTTGTATAAATAAGACCTCTTCAATTATGAGAAGTCAATCATGAGATTATATATAATTTATTTGTAAGAAAGAGCTGAACTTATGTAATTTCTGAGTTTTCTTCAATAATACAAAGGAGCTGATGGATTTGCAATTATGTGCCACTTTCTCTTAATCTTGTAAGTCTTTTGGCCATGCATGCTAGGTGAGGCAGGGCCCCCTCAATCTGGTATGTTTTGGTCTTATTCATTTACTTGTATTTTTCTTTTCATTGTCTTAATTTATCTTGGTTTATGATTAGTTGATCATTGCTTACAATTGTGTGTTGTTTATTAGATTACTGTTACAGTAAGATTCAATTCATGTTGTTGTTACTTGATTTTGTTAATACTCCTTTAATTTATGTAAGAGTGTGGTAGTGATTTTATTTCAACTGAGTGTATTTTCAAGCAAGAGTGAATTTGATTGATTTTAAGTTATGTGTTTTATTTTATCAAATAGATAATAGTGTTAGTTGGAATTTTCTATTTGCATATATTGTGCACGGTAACTTTGAAATAAAAGACTTCCTTGGGTTGACAAATTAAATTGTTGGGAAAATACTACAATGCAATTAATTCAACATTAGTTCAGCCCAATGTAACAATTGTCGTTCCCTTCATGCGACTGTTGTTCCTTTGAGTGTAGTTGTTGTTCATTTGAAAGGAACAACTGTCGTTTATTTCACGCGACTATTGCTCCTTTGAGTATCGTTGTTGTTCATTTGAACGGAGCAATTGTCATTCCCTTTACGATTGTTGTTCCTTTATAAGTATTGCATCTCTGGAGGCTGGGTATTGAAAACGAAAGGTAAGAACCTATGTAGGCAACAAGTAAAATGCTTGTGCCAGCACCTACCTTTGGCTGATGCATAGAGGTTTTTTTTAGGACATATTTAGAGCCCAACACTTTCTAATAAAAACCTTTCAAATAGGTTGGAAGAGTTAACCATTCCTTTCGAGTTGAGGGTTGTTGTGGTAAGGTTTTATGGGAATGTTATTGTCAAGTTTAGGAACACTAAGATCTTGTCAAAAGAAATTCACTGTAATATTTGATTTAAGCATGGTTTTCCTTGTTATTGGGATAATTTTTAAGTGCGTACACAAATCAATCCCCCTAGCTTCACTATGAAACTAGAACAAAACAAGACAATACACTACTCTTTCCTTAGATTCAATTATCAAATGAGAAATGGATCTAGAACAAACCTTTTAAATATCGAAGATCTGACTTTCCCAATACGATCCAAGCTTTGTCACGAGGATTATGGAGAAATATCTGCAAATAAAAAAAAGCCAACGAAGACAAGAACAACAGAGTCTATTTGATATGAAACTATGTACGTGATCAAGGAATCATACAATATGAACAAATAACATTCATATAGGAAAGAAAAGTATATCTGTATTAAATAATGTGGAAGAAAGATACAACCATATGCCTTGATGTTGTCAGGTTCCTTCCAACAGTTCCTTTCTTCCCACACACTTCTAATCCACAGATTCTGAGACTGTAGATCTGATAGATATTCACAATCTATCTTGACAAAGCAAAGCTCAAAGCGAATATACAAGCTCCAAAGAATCCAAGCTACAAAACCCAAGCTAAATTTCTCCATGAGAGATCCTCTCCTTTTATAAGCTAAAGAGGATAAGGTGAGGAGGTTAGGATGATCCCACTAAATCATGAAAGCGAGTAAGATCCAAACCGTTCGGAGGCCACCTCACCATAGAATCTTCTCCTTCTAGAAGCATTGAGAAGATGCTCGTTTTTCCCACGTACAAAAATCGTTGCACCCTAGCTATAGTGCAACCTACGACAACGTCACAGTCTAGCTTTAGAGCAAGGTGCAGTGATCAGGCATCACCACACCCTACATATAGTGCAGCCTATGACAATCTTCCTTAATAGGGTTTTTACAAAGGAAAATACAATTTATTCTCCGAGGCAAAGTTCTTCTCTCTTATTTCTTCAGGAATTCAAGCCACTGATCCTTCTAAAGACAAAGGATAGGTTTACATCATTAACGATCATAAGGGTGACGAAAATAATGTGTAACAGAGATCCCCCCAAAGTATGGAGTTAGAACAAAGTGATAGCTGAAATACTTTGTCGAGTGTGTGTAGGGAACAACAAACACGTCGGTTGGAAACCTGCCAAAAAAAAAGGAACTATAATACAATAATACATCATCATTGAGGTAGGCATTCACATACTCAGAATACAAACGACTCAAGGCATAAATGCCGACATGCAAAGATCCATGTCAAGTAAGACAGGTCATGGCCACAAAACATACACTGTGGATCCATGTCAATATGACTCAAATATGAACATAGCGACCAAAAATACACTGTGGATCTATGTGTTAAAGACTCAAGTTTGAACATGGCCATGAGACATACAATGTGGATCTATGTAATAGTACAATATGAATATACTCCAACACAACATGAATATGTCAGAAACGATTCAGGGTCTTCATCTCCACCACTCTATAGTACGAATATAACCATGTGAATACATGTGCTGAAGTCGAACATGGTAAAAACCACTTGATTACCAGTCATTAGTGTATACTATTAACAAGTGTGATGGAAATCACCATTAGTGTCAATGACTTCCAAGGTATTCTAGTACAATCCAACGAATGTGAATTAATCAGATGAAGTTGAACACTCGGAGGAATCTCCCGATCAGGGGTCAATAATGAAAACCCACTGTCAAAAGCGAGGAAACTTTCCATTGAGGCATGCAAGTTCCAAGGTACCAATTAGTTTCTAAGTCTAATTCCTAGATAATGAGTTGAATTCGACAGGAAAAGACTCGTCATAGGAAGACCTTAATGTATCCTCCATCAATGACACGAAACAGGTAAAAAGATTTGAGGTAGATCAGATTAACAAGTGATTTAGGACTGACTCAGGGATGGTCAATGCAATAGAAGGCTTAAAGAATATATAAATGGTTGACGCAATAGAAGTATTTCCAGGTTGAACTTCTCTTTGAACATATTGATGACACGACAACTGTCTTGGAAACACTGACTCAACAATAGGGATCACAGACCAAATGGTAATATTATAAAGGAGTATGATCAGGAGACAAGCGGATTTTAAAACCTAGACACAAAGCGAGTGAAAGGGTGTCATGTTCAAAAGTGACTCTTCCATAGAATACAAATTTAGATACATTTCTTTCCCAATTTCCCCCCCACCATTTCTGGCGAGTACCTCTTTATTTTTACGCAAGCTTGATGAGGATAACATATGCTTGTTGATGTAAGCTCATCTTTCAGACAAGTCCCTCGGAGTATGTTTAACGAACCCTAGGAATGAGTGGTTCGGTCCCATATGGGTCTTTCTATGTTTGTTTAACAAGTCCAAAGAGAGAAAACTTAGGTTTTTTTTTTATGTTTAGAGAGTCTGAAAAAAACTTAAAGAAGAATCCAAAATGTCATTTTTCGTAAAGTAGTCCGATGAGACCAAAAATAAGATAATCTACCACTCAACAGACATTTTATTCAAATACTTTAACAAGTGTGAAAAAAACAAGGTCGCTTAACAATCTTTTCATGTTTAGAGAGTCTGAAAAGAGCTTAAAGGGAACTCCAAGGGGTTCCTTTTTCATATAACCTTTACGAGTCCAAAAAAGTCATAAAAGTATACTCGGTTACATTCTCATTGATTTATGAGCATGAGAAAGAATAAAGACCAAGCTCGATATTGTTTTCATTTTTACACATGCTTAAAACAAAACAAAACTATGCTTGGGATAGATTTTATTTTTACACAAGCTTAAAACTAGCCAAAAGTATTCTTGGACCTGGTTTCATTTTTACACAATATTGAACCAGAGGAAAATATGGTTGAGGTAGGTGGTTTCATTTTTATACAAGCTCGAACCATAGAAAACTATGCTTGGACTTCCCAACGCATAACACATGGATGGTTGGTATTTAGCCCCCAGCTTAAGAAACTAGCAACATAACTTCAACATGACGTCTAGAGGCTGAAAGCATTGCCCCCCAAGCTTCGGTTCATCCAACGACACAGGAAGAAGAAAATAAGCTTCAAATACTATACATAACGAAGTACTTGACTCAATAGAAGAGGGGAAAAAACTATTTCATTTTTTAACGAGCTTGACACAGGAACATGAACTATGCTTGATAATCCATGTTCAATCCCCAGACTTATGTTTCATTTTTTAACGAGCTTGACACAGAAAAATGAACTATGCTCATAATATCTATTTCTTTTTTTAATGAGGTTGCTACAGAGAAGTGATAACTATCCTCACAACTAGTTTCATTTTTTAACAACCTTGAAATCAGAAAACTATACTCAAGGATGGTTTCATTTTTTAATGAGATTAAAATTAGAAAATCATGCTCAATCTCTCTTCTTCATCATGGCTTCCAAGAGGACAATGCTCTAGAAGGACACCATGTCAAGGTACAAAACTCGGTCATGGCTGCCAAGAGATCTTCACTAGACGAAAGAAACACACTCTGGAAGGAACACATGTCGAGGGTCGCGATAGGGGTAAGGAGATCGGGCTCTAATAGGCCTATTGAAGATATCACCATGTCAACTACCGGATCCAAGTCATAAGAGAGTGATCTTACAGTGAGAGGCTCATTTGCATCAGTAATTGAAGACATGGGAGACAACGCCACATAATTGACCTGTGGTAGGGGCGATACCATCTGCATATAAGAACCATTTAGGGAGGTCATTGAGTTGATGGTCAAGTCAGGGCCAATGAACGAAAGTTGATCAATAGTCACCATTCTGTTAGAAAAACAGGACCGTGGAGCAATAAAATAAAACAAATGCAAAAACAAAACACAAAAGATACACAATACAATAGAGACACAGATTTATGTGGTTCACCCAGTGTGGGCTACGTCCACTAGAGAAATTGCCAGGTCCTTCCTTTATTATTGTCCAACATATGAAGGGATACAACCTACAACAAGTCAGCTGTAATTTCCTCTTCTTTCTCTCATAGTCTCCTATCTCAGAATACAATATTCGCCATCAACCATAGCCGTAATACATTTCCCTCATAAAAGAGGGTTTCCTTCTAGGGCAAGAAACCCTAACATAATCTCTATCGTTAGATCTGGGACCTTATAATGAACGGTCCATATTTACAATGAAATTACAATATGCATTTACAAGGCAATTTTTCCTTCGAGGGCCCACTTTCCTCTAGACCCCACAGTTGGGGGGATAGCCCCCCCGGACCCCGCAGAGGGGGTACCCCCCTCTACACTCCCCCACGTGGAAGAGTGTACATACTTCTGGGGTGTAAATACTTCATGGGGTATAAACACGGCTGAAAGTAAAAGACCTCTTAATTAGGAAGATAATCAGGCTCCACAACCAACACATTCTTCCATTGTGAGGGAAATATATGACATGAAAAAGAG
The DNA here is from genome assembly GCA_032191745.1 of Picea mariana. Lineage (NCBI taxonomy): Eukaryota > Viridiplantae > Streptophyta > Pinopsida > Pinales > Pinaceae > Picea > Picea mariana. Next base: position 82,398 of record JASDQU010436796.1, read on the forward strand.
TAGACACGATAGATTTCATGTCATAGACATAATCTCGCCCAAGGAGTAAATCGAAATCCAAGGGGTCTTGGACTACCATGACGTCAATAAAGACAGTTTTCCCTCCCAAGGTTACAGGAAACTAAGAAAGGATCCCTAAAGGTTGACTGGTTCTTTTGTTGAAATAAAAAAAAGTCTGGGTAACCGACACAAGTTGAGGATAACCCAAAGCTTTCCAAGCAAGAGAGGACAAAATAATAACGGATGAAACTTCGTCTATTAGCATATGAGGAACGTCTCGACCACAAACATGTACTGTAATCTTGAAAGGAATGTGAGAGGGAAGACGAGGTCCAGTTAGCACACCACAATTAAAAAGGATGGCCTCATTACTTGGAGGGGATTCTACGAGAGAAGGAGGAAAGCCCCCTAGCATTGTAGATTCTGTATCAACAAGAAAAACATGGAAAGAATCGGTTTTACTCTCTAGCGGGAGAGTAGGATCGACTGATAATGACATCAGATTGACCACTTGGGTGTCATTCTCCAAGGGGAGAATGGGGTCGACAGGTGGAAACAGATCGACCACTTGGGTTGCATTCTCTACCGGGAGAGTGGGATCAACCGAAGATGGGATTGGATCGACCACTTTGTCGACTAGTTCAATTAAGGACTTTGACCAGATTGACTAGTTGATCAACTGAACTGACTAGCGAAAGAACCAGATTGATCATTCGATCAACTATAGGTGGGTTGAGAGTAAGCTTGCGATAAGAAGCTGGAAGTTGAGGTTGGGAAACAGTCATGTCTTCCAGTAATTTCGAGGCTTCATCCATACAAGAGAAAAGGTGAGTTTGATGACTCCCTCTGCATAACATACACAAGAACTTGACTCTACTTTTCTTCTTCCTAATGGTATCCTGACTAGTTGAGGGGAGGTCATCAACATGTTGTTTAGAGGCTGACGACATGGGTTGGCGAGGGCGTGTAGTCCACGCTTCTATAACCTTGGATAGATTAGGGCAATCCTTAAGAATATGGATACCCTTATAAAGTCGGTAAGGGTACTTGGGCTTGCGTGTTGCTGGGGTGATATTGGCATCATCAACACTCCCAATATGATTATCAATAACTAGTTGTTTTCCAACATATCTGGCAGTGGTTGGAGATTTCGACCCTTGTTTATTTTTCTTCTTCTTATTCTTCCTTTTCTTCTTCTTCTTATCCATCGGGTTACTAGCTTCAGAGCTTTCACTCGACGAAGAAGATGAAACGGAAAAAGGCCTTGAAAGTGGAGAAGGTGAAGAAGATCTTACTGGTGAAGAAGGTGAAGGATCAACATGAGGTTAATGTTCTTGGGGGGAAGTTCTTATAACTGAAGCACTAGCTACATTTGGGATTACCTGAGTGGTAAACAACCATACCGATAATCCAATTGTGAGACCTAGAAGGCTCAAAGTAGTGATGTGAGGAGGACCAATGTTTCTGTAAGAAGGAAACAAAAAAGTTTCCCCTGGAAAAGGGGTTCCCTCATTGGTCATTCTGGGAACTGACTCCATTAAATAAATATCCAACCTAGAGTCCACTAGGGAAAACAAACAACACACACTAAAAATCTAGTAAGCAAACAAGCAAACAAAACCTTCTTATAATGAACGCACTAGTTGGTGATGAAATCCAACGTCGCAGGAACAATGTAAGAAGGGGATGATATAGAGTGGGTGGAAAAGTTATGTTGACGACCTGCTTAATGGACTTACACTTTGGTGAAATCTCCCACACATAAACGTGGGTATACCCTCCAAGGAGCCTGAGTGAGTTTGGCCAACATCGATTCCAGGTATCGTGGATACTTTCCCTTTTTATTAAACTCATTAATATCAAGAAATTCAAGAAATGAGCCAAAGAGACTATACACCAAAATTCAAGACCAAAAAATGCCAAAACCATGCAATTCCACTACTTCAAATGCAAAGATGCCTCCAATCTAATATAAAGAAAGAAATTAAAACTTTTTGTTTCAAAGATAGCTAAAATCAATAGCAAATCGATATGAAACAAAGCAACCCAAACAATTTTCTCTTTTAACACGAACTATTCAATAAAATAAAAAGAAGTTCTTTCACCAAACAATTCTAAAGAAAAAACAATGCTTTGTAATTGAAAGATACTCAGAGAAAAAGATAAAATATTTCGAAATAAAACATGCTAAAGAAAAGATGGCTAAAAGTAGCTAAAATATTATCAAGCAGACTTTAAACATACTATAATCAAACCCAAAAATTCACTCCAGAACCATATCACAAATTTGGGCAAGAAAAACCATCAAAAATCAATTTTTCCACAATCGTCGCAAGCAATAGACCAACACAGAGCGACGACGTCGCAGTCCAGAGAAAAAATACAGTGCAAAGACGTCGCACTGTGTCAAAAAGGTAGTGTGCGACGATCCTATATCGTCGCACTGTCCCTTAAAGCAGGGTGCGGCGATCAAATGAAAATGGAAAAAATAAAAAGCATGAAGGTTTTTCCAGTGAAGTTTAACAGTCAGAGAGTCAGGTTGGATCTCCCAATGATTCAAAAAAAAGAACCCAAGCAATCAAAGAAAGAAAGCAAGACAAACTAGGAAAACAATCTATTTCCCTAGTATGGTCGTCAATTTTGTTATCTGGCTAATTGTTAAGTGTGGACACAAATCAATCCCCCTATCTTCACTACAAAACTAGAACAAAACAAGACAATACACTACTCTTTCCTTAGATTCAATTATGAAATGATAAATGGATCTAGAACATACATGTTAAATATCGAAGATCTGACTTTGCCAATGCGATCCAAGCTCCTTCACGAGGCTTATGAAGAAATATCTGCAAAGAAACACAAGCCAAGGAAGACAAGATCAACAGAGTCTATTTGATATGAAACTATGTACGTGATCAATGAATCATACAATATGAACAAATAACATTCATATAGGAAATAAAAGTATATCTATATTAAATAATGTGGAAGAAAGATACAACCAGATGCCTTGATGTTGTCAGGTTCCTTACAACAGTTCCTTGCTTCCCACACACTTCTAATCCATGGATTTTGAGACTGTAGATCTGATAGCTATTCACAATCTATCTTGACAAAGCAAATCTCAAAGCCAATATACAAGCTGCAAATAATCCAAGCTACAAAACCCAAGATAACTTTCTCCATGAGAGCTCCTCTCCTTTTATAAGCTGAAGAGGATAAGGTGAGGAGGTTAGGATGATCCCACTAAATCATGAAAGCGAGTAAGATTCAAACCATTCGGAGGCCACCTCACCATAGAAGATTCTCCTTCTAGAAGCACCGAGAAGATGCCCATTTTTCCCACGTACAGAAATCATCGTACCCTAACTATAGTGTAGCCTACGACGACGTCACAGTATATCTTTAGAGCAGGGTGCGGCAATCAGGCATTGTCGCACCCTGCATATAGTGCAACCTGTGACAATCTTCCTTAATAGGGTTTTTACAAAGGAAAATACAATTTCTTCTCTCATGCAAAGTTCTTCTCCCTTCTTTCTTCAGGAATTCAGGCCACTGATCCTTCTAAAGACAAAGGATAGGTTTGCATCATTAACGGTCATAAGGGTGATGAAAATAATGTGTAACAGTCCCTTGTCCCCGACCCTTTTTGGCATGTGCATTGACAAGTTAGAATATTGTTTGGAAAAAGAAGGTCTTGTTGGCCCAATTCTCGCTAGTATAGTCATCATTTTTCCTCTGTATGATGATGATATTGTTCTTATGGAAAGGAGTCCCTATGACCTTGGAATGAAACTAAGAATCCTCAAGGATTTTTGCTCCAATACAAGGATGACTATTCATACTAACAAAATAAAAGTTATGATAATTAAATCCAGAATGATCACCCATGATACTTTCGTATATGACAATAACAAATTGGAGGAAGTTCCTTCATACAAATATATCATAATCAATTTTCATCATAATCTCAACTGGAACTATAGCATTGAGAAAAGGATAAATGGAGGGTGGAAAGCTTATTATGGGCTTGAAAAAAATTGCAAATTAGCGCACCTTTGGATATGGGATAAGAACAAATTTCTCCTTAAAATTGTTATTACTCCTATTATTTTATATGGATGTGAAGTTTGGGGATGCAATATCTTTATAGAATTTTGGAGAAAAACAGACTAGATCCAAAATAATTTATAACTTAAAATCTAAAAATTAAAGGCAATACAACCTATCTTATCATTCTCATGGAAGTGATCCTTTCCCCCATTGAGAGAACGACGATGATTAGCTAACTTGTTGGCATGTTTACAGGCATAGTGTGCTTTTCATTGATGGAAAGAACAACAACGATGTTGGCAGGTTTAAAGGTAGAGTGTGCATGGAATGAACAACAATGAAGACTCAGAAGAGAAAGCTCAAGCAACTCAGGAGAAACAGTGCAGAGTTGCACGCAAAGCGCAAGTGTGCGCCAAGGCCGAGGGAAACTTATGACAAAGCCCAGTAGAGATAACATTCTAAGATGCGCCGACGATATCCCATGCATCAAGGCTCACAAAAGGATCAAAGGTTGCAGAACCTTTGACACTTAGAAATTCTTCCAAGTCGGGAAGATGCGTAAGCTCAGGAGGAGGAGCAATAGTGATCATTGGATCACCCATCCCTATTTCTTGATGGTTGTCAGATCTTAATTCATACAGGAGGAGTGTACAGAGGAGGATATTACACCTCAACCATTAGATCAGAGCGCGAAGGACTAACATCCATCGGATCTAGTATAACTGCGAAGAGGATAAGGCTAAGAGCCATCCTCCAACTCCACGAAATGCGAAATCACAATGAGATCTGAACCGTAGGATCCAGAGGACACGTGGCGAAAGATCAACATTTTGCTGACTGAAAGGTCAAAGGAATGAGGTTCTCTAACCCCTTGAACTCATGATATGCGAGGTCACGGAATGATCCTAGCCATTGGAGCTAGAGGACACGTGGTGAGCGATTGGAATTTTGTTGACTCGCAAATTAGAGAAGTCAAAGGTGAGTGTTGTGGGAACTCGCGATATACGAGGTCGCAAAGTGATCCTGGTTGTTG
>JASDQU010436796.1:87583-107032 GCA_032191745.1 Picea mariana
GACGGGTTTTCCGACCGAGATCTGACGGCTTAGATGGTTCCTAACCAATTCAGAATTTCACATATTGTGATTTCCACATTCCTCTGTATTTCAAAAGGAATTTTAATTCCTACGCACATTTTTCCAGATCCGACGGTCACGAGGGCTCACCTTCCTCCCAAACAGATCCTAAGGTTCTAACACCATTGGTGTAGAGACCTGTCTCCCTGTGGCCATAGACCACACCAGCTGTGGTTTCACTCGCCGCTATACTTCCTGAGCTCGTAAGCACGATCAAGCAACTACTTGACACTCTAGAACAAACCAAGGTCCGAAATTGGTCCTCCAGACCCAATTTCCCTTCGCATTCTCGGTCCAAAGACTGCTCCACTGGCCCATCTAGGCTCAGTGTCGAAACCTTCGCTCTGATACCAATTTGTAACACCCCTTTCACTCAGCTACCCAGGGTCACTATAAGACTACTTGGTAGATAACCTAGAATAATTGTAGCGCATCTTAGCTACCGTGTAGGTGTTACTACGTGGACTAACACATTCTCATTCATAGTTAATCACGTGCATTTAAGCAATGAAATACATTTAAGCTCAGAGTGAGCATAAGAATCATTTTAACATAAATAATCCATGGCAAATACATTAATCCAAATGCACAGCAGAATGCATGATCATTATAATACATAGAGACACAAAACATATTTAAAACATCATCTGATACTTATCTTTATCAATGGTAGATTCCACCAACCAAGTGCAGGCCTTCCACGAACCTCCCAGCCTTAGACCACACTACTCATCAGCTCAGCAGTGGATCATCCCCGAGCTGGCACTAAGCTCCACCCCAAGGCAAGGAATCCTAGCTAGGATGAGGTTATAGGGAAAACAACACTTAGAATATGGAAGGATTCTTCCCAGGATGCCATCTTACGCCAACTACTACCAGACTCTCATTCCCCACATGCCTATTCCGCCTGGGAGTATACACCTACAGTCCATCAGTGCTAACCTCCCTCTCTAGGTCTCTGCAACAGGCCAGATCAAGAAGTCTCAGAGCCTGAAGCTAATGCTGGACACTCTCTAGAAGAAACCTCTTCCAAAAACATCCACCTCCCTCACCTAGAGGGAGATCACACACGGGCTCAATTACCACCAGCACTGGACATCAATTCATGCGCTATCCACCTCCACATGACCACTACCATCAACCGGGAATACAGACTCAAACTTTTCAAACAAGCTCAACAATGGTGGCAAGGTCTCACGGTGTTGATTTTTGGAATTGCGTGAGAAGCAATTTCCACAGGGAATTACACAGACTCTCTGGTGTAGAATGGGAGGATAAATCTGGCTTTTCAACAACTGAACACAATCTTCTCATCTCTCCGAACAGAATGTGTACATAGATTTGCAGAGACATACACAGGCTCTCCCCCCCGACAGAATGGCAGGTCCCGCCTATTTCCCAATCCGCCAGCATAGAATAGACGCACGCTCTGGTTGTCGGGGATGCGTGACAGACAATCCACGCAAGGGTCAATGCAGGTTTGGACGGTTCAGACCGGGGATGTACCAGCTATCCTGGAACAAACACAGATACACACCTTTTTCGTTCAGAGGATGTACGAGAGTTTCTCTGCAGGAGTTAGACCCCTTCCCTTCTGGCAGTCCGTGAGTCCCCTTGAGGAGGAACCCCCAACACGGCTCATCTTGGCCTTTTATTGCATGCGCCAAGGTTGACACTATTCACTCATGCAACTGCATGCATTCCTTCAGCGTGCCTCCCACCATTTGGAAAATCACATGTCCTTCCAAAAGGACTTAGGTTAAAGTATACAATGCACATATCTTTTTGGAATAATATTAAAATATTATTCCCAAGGCTTAAGCCCCCTAGGCTTAGCTCCTAGGATCAACACTTAGCCCCTTTTCCCACCTTCATCCCCTAATTCCTTGCCCACTCTGTGGATGCTCAATCCCCCTTCACTCATTCATCGTGGTCGGTCTGCACATGGCGGTGTTTATATTTATTAATTGTTTTGCATGATTACATATACAACAACAGGCTCCTGGCCTTCAACACTTAGGCTCCCTGGCCTAACAATCACATAAGCCTCCAACTTATAAGAACTTGTCTCATGAACCTATAAAACATAATTACAATTCCTTTCAAAACATGGTTTACAACGGGGCTCGGCCTTGGGGACACTACAATCTTTATGCAACAAAATCACCAACAACACTTGCAAACATGCAATCATTCTCCCCTCTGGTTGACCCAACAAGCCATAACATACTTGCTGCCATAAAAATTGCAGTGACTTCTTTCTCCCTATAAAAAATTTTCTTTCTGATCCCAGAAGTATTCAATTCTTTCCGGATTCCCAAATCTTCTTGTGCTCTCATTGTAGTCACTGTACATGACTATTTTTGTCTTGAGCACTTTCTAGCCAAATCACTCTTGGATGCCTTTGCATTTATAGTCCCAAACTAAGATGATATTAACCTTCATCTTTCATTAATTTCCTTTGTCCAACTAACCCAATATCGTACTTGGATGAATCAAATTCCACACCAAGCTCTTTTATAGACTCTGGATTCTTCAACATCCAGTTACTCTTCAAGACTGAACTTCTTTTACCTTACTATCATAGATTCAAGTGATACCTCCAACCTCTTGGGTTGTCACTCATGGATCTATGGGTATTCATTGTTATATAAGGAGTATGTCTCCTGAATTAACCTGGTTATGATCCCATAACCAATCATAACATAATATGTAACTGTCATTTTATCTAAGTGCATTCTATCATCAACAACACTTACACCCTCTAGGCCTTTGGCCATTACATATCAATTTAAATATTGAAAATTAACTGAGGGAATCCTTACCTCAATCCCCTTCAACATGTATGCATCAACATAAACTAAATGAATACATGCCTAGTTGTTACCAATCTACTTGTTGTTGTCTGACCAACTGATATTTGTGGAAGCTCACAAATTCTCCCTTCATCATTTTGATCACCCTTCCTACCATCCTCATGGGTATTCCGCTCGATGGAAATTATAAGAAACAACAACATCCACATATTTAACCCTATTGTATCATTTTTCCTGAATACATAATCCATCCTTTAGTCATACTCAAACATTATTTCACAAAACCAGAACTGGAAGTTGACTGGTGTATTCCTGTGAATTCCATGACCTTTATATTCTTCCTTTACAATGTTCATGCACGCACCTGAGACCTGAAATATGTCATCTGAGTCATTCTTTGAACCTTCCATACTCCTCCTTAGTTCACTGGAATCCTTCTCAAGAACCGTTTTGTCTCTACACTGGACCTCTGCATAGCCACGCACCTTTGAAGCTGACCCGTGTCTTTTGTGAAACCTGAGAACTTGTCTATGTCGTGTGTGTTATAACTGTGGGCGGTTGTGGCCACAGAATCCCTTGGTTGAGTGTGATTGGCTACCATCATATGTTCCTTGTTGAGCATTGTTGTCCCCCTTGTGCTGGAACAAGGCTAAAGAAGTAGGTTGTCAGGCCTGTGTGCAACACTCTCTCCAGGTGAGAGAGGTGGTTGTGGTTGAAGAAGTAGGTTTTCAGGCCTGTGAGCGACTCTCTCTAGGTGAGAGAGTGTGCAGAGGAAGTGAGAACTTCTGGAAGGTGTCTTGTAGTTGCCACATCGCGTGAAGAATTCTGGTCCAGTCTATTGCTGAAGCCCAAGGCAAGGGAGGTTTAGCAGCCGAAGGACTATCTTGGTGATAGTGAAATTGTATACTTATGGGGTGGGATAGGAATGTGGGGAATGAGAGTCTGTGAGTAGTGGGCATAAGTGGCTCCTGGGAGAGAATACTTCCTCATAAAATGTGTGTCTTTCATTGACCTTTCCTAGCCTAGGATTCCCTTGCCCGGTGGATCTTAGTCTCAGCTCAAGGGTGACCTACTGCTGAGAGTGATGAGTAGCACAATCTAAGGTTGGGAGGTTCGTGGAAGGTCTACACACAGTTGGTATTGTATTACAGTTTCAAATATAAGTATCATTATGTGTTTTAATTATGTACTTAATTAAAATGCATGTTCTATGATAATTGTAATATTATCATGTATTCCATTGCTAGTTTGAATTGTTGTTAATTCTGTTTAAGTTTGTATGACAACAGTAAATCCATGTCAAATGTCTTAATTTGATTAAATGATTATTCTTTATAAATAATGCATGTTATATATATAAGTATGAGAATGTTTCCACGAAGTAGCGTTTCCTGACAAGAGGGTTGATGGTCGGGGATGCCACAATTTCCTTGGGGATATTACAATCCCCTCCCCTTATTTTTGCACTGTCCTTGATGCAACTCTTTACACATCATCAACAAGATTTCCGATATTTTCAAAAAGATGCAGGTATTCTGCCCGCATAACATCTTCATGCTCCCATGTTGCGTCCTCAAGATCGTACCAGGTTGACTAGACCTTTACAATCCCTATGGATCGATTCCGAATCTTCTTGCCTTTCTTGGTCAAATATGCGCACCGAATGCACTTGCAAGACACCTTCTTCCTTCACCTGAATCACATTCCATCCTATTACATGATTAGCATCAGGTATATATTCTTTAAGAAATGAAATATGAAATACATTATGTACAGTCATGGATGCAGGTAATGCAAGAATATATGAAATGTATATATATGTAGATTCAAACAATTCTAATAACATTATAACCTACATACAAGATACACAACATACAATAATTAAGGAATTTTACTTATCTTTTTATTTGAGAATACCTTGCACCCCTAAGCAGTGCTATGAATCCATCGAGGCAATGGCTTCCCAAGATAGCCACAGTCCACAATCCATATCCACATGGTCTAGGCCAAAGTACCAAACCTCATCAGCACTCCAACCATTCAAACCTCAGCAACACTCCAACCAATGGTCTCTCATTCCCCACATGCCTATCCCACCCCAAGAGTGTAAACCTTCACTGTCACATATTCCATCGGTTGCTACACCTCCCTTTCCTTGGGCTTCAACAACAAGCTGGCTCAGGAATACTCAGAGCATCGTGGTTCACGGAGTTCCAACTTCCCTCAAAGATTTCAAATCAGCATCTTCTCGAGCTACTCTTTGTAATCAACATTATAACTTTAATCAACATCATCTCATCTACATCACCCACATGCAGTTATCATGAGAAAGCATAAAATAATTCATTTAGGAACTCCAACTTAGTTCAAAAAGGAATTCAACTTTTTCCCCAAAACATGAAATTCCATTTCATAATTCATCTTGGTTGTTGTCATATTATGAATGCAACCATCCTTGTGGTTTTCCATAGACACCAAACTTCATACTATTTTTCTTGCAATGCCTCCTCTTGCATACAAGCAATAAATTGTTAGTATTTTCTGTACATCATAATTCAACATGTACAACACCTTATGTAATGATCTTAGAATTGCCTATACCTAGAAATTCAATCACAATTACCAAACAAATTGACCAAATATAATGACTCATCATTCTATGCATATGCATGTTCATAATTAATAACAATAATTTTATTATTTCAATTTTTTGAACATAAAATTTTTTGTAGTCTCTATTCCTGTGACTACGTGGCTTGCAACTTTCTTGTCGCAATGTTTAACAGTTCCTGAAATGTTCTCAACTTCATGAGTTAGCAACATTTCAGCCATTAGTATAATTATTTCCATGCCAAAAACATATATACATGCACTTACAAAATGCATTCATCAAAGTGCATTTAAGTATACAATTCCATCATGTATGAGTGCAAGTTTGCCCCTTACTAGACATGAGTACAACTCTCAATGCCTATTTATTTAGTGCACACTTGTATTGATTTACATAATTCTCTCTATCTCAGTCATGTATCTCACCATCCATTAGTTGGAAGTCTGGCCGATGTGTTGACACATTCTCCACACACTTCCTATTGTCTTCCTAATTAATTGGATGCCTTCCTTTTCAACCCGAACACTACACCAAGAATATAATTTTGTGGTGTTCATTAGTGTTAGAAAAAAGGTTGCAGCCCCAGTTTTATTTAAAGGTAGGAATATTTTAGTACCTTTGTGGCTCATAACCTTTCCATATTCGTACCTTTCCATATCCAACCATGTCTCGGTCTCATACATGACTAGCTTACTGGAATTCATTCTTATAACAAGTTCTTATCTTTTAATTATTTGGTTATTACCCCGTATCCAAATTAAGATGACATTCTACTATGTCAGTGTGTACATTCAGAAGATAAAAATCTTTGAGTTAATACAGGCCTCTAGCCTTTACCACATCCAGTGGTATTCATTCAATAATATAATCATGTGATTTTATAAAATAACTCTAGAAGAGGAAATTCTTACCTAAATTTCCTTTCAACAATTATGCAAAAAGATTAATACAAACTCATACCTGCATGACTTCCATTAATAAATTTTATACTACCTGAAAGTCAGACAGCAATAGAAGCTTTCATGCTTCTTTTATCAAACCTATAACCAACACTTCAACTCTTTGTTGCTTCACTCCTTATGCAACAACATCACCAACAACACTTGCAAACATGCAAACATTCTTCCCTCTATCTGACCCAACAAGCCATAACATACTTGCTGCCACAAAAATTGTAGCAACTTCTTTCTCCCTATAAATTTTTTTCTTGTTGATCCCAGAAGTATTCAATTCTTCCTGTATTTCCGAATCTTCTTGTGCTCTCATTGTAGTCATTGTACATGACTATTTTTGTCATGATCACTTTCTAGCCAAATCACTCCTGGTTTCCTTTGCATTTATAGTCCCAAATTAAGTTGATATTAACCTTCATGTTCCGTTAATTTCCTGGGTCCAACTAACCCAATCTCGTACTTGGATGAATCGAATTCCACACCAAGTTGTTTTATAGACTCTGGATTCTTCAACATCCAGTTACTCTTCAGGAATGAACTTATTTTACCTTACCATCATAGATTCAAGTGATACCTCCAACTTCTTGGGTTGTCACTCATGGGTCTATGAGTATTCATTGTTATATAAGGAGTATGTCTCCTAAATTAACCTGGTTATGATACCATAAACAACCATAACATAATATGCAACTGACATTTTATCTAAGTGCATTCTATCATCAACAACACTTACACACTCTAGGCCTTCGGCCATTACATATCAATTTAAATACTAAAAATTAACTAAGGGAATCCTTAACTCAATCCCCTTCAACATGTATGCATCAATAGAAACTAAATGCATAGCTACCTGGTTGTTACCAGCCTACTTGTTGTTGTCTGACCAACTAATATTTGTAGAAGCTCACAGATTCTCCCTTCATCATTTTGATCACCATTCCTGCCATCCTCATGGGTTTTCACCTCGATGGAAATTATAGGCAACAACAACATCCACATATTTAACCCTGCTGTATCATTTTTCCTGAATACATAATCCATCCTTTAGTCATACTCAAACATTATTTCATAAAACCAGAACCAGAATTCGATTGGTGTATTCCTTTGAATTCTGTGGCCTCTGTATTAATCCTTTGCAATGTTCACGCACACACATGAGACCCAAAATCCATCATCTGAGTCGTTCTGTGAACCTTCCATACTCCGCCTGAGTTCACTAGAATCCTTCCCGAGAACCATTTTGTCTCTACATTGAACCTTTGCATAGCCACACACCTTTGAAGTCAACCCATGTCTTCTGTGAAACCTGAGAAATTTTCTATGCCGTGTGTGTTATAACTGTGGGCTGTTGTGGCCATGTATTCCTTTGGATGAGTGTGATTGGCTACTGTTATCCATTCCTTTCTAAGCCTTGTTTTCCCCCTTGTGCTGGAACGAAGATGAAGAAGCAGGTTGTTAGGCCTGTGTGCAACACTCTCTCCATGTGAGAGGTGGTTGTGGTTGAAGAAGCAGGTTGTCAGGCATGTGAGTGACTCTCTCCAGGTGAGAGAGTGCATAGAGGAAGTGAGAACTCCTGGAAGGATTCTTGTAGCTTCCACATAGCTCAGAGAATTATGGTATGGTCTGTTGTTGAATCCCAAGGCAAGGGAGGTTTAGCAGCAGAAGGATTGTCTTGGTGACAGTGAAGCTATATACTCTTGGGGTGGGACAAGAATATGGGGAATGAAAATTTGTGAGCAATGGGCATAAGTGGCTCTTGGTTGAGAATACTTCCTCATAAATTGTGTGTCTTCTGTTGACCTTGCCTAGCCTAGGATTCCCTTTCCCGGTGGAGCTTAGTCCCAGCTCGGGGGTGACCTACTGCTGAGAGTGATGAGCAACGCGGTCTAAGGATGGAAGGTTAATGGAAGGTATGCACTCAGTTGGTTGTGTATTATAGTTTCAAAGATAAGTATCATTATGTGTTTTAATTTTGTACTTAATTAAAATGCATGTTCTGTTATACTTGTAATATTATCATGTATTTCGTTGCTAGTTTGAATTGTTGTTAATTATGTTTAAGTCTATATGATAGCAGTAAATCCATGTCAAATGTCTTAATTTGATTTAATGCTTATTATTTATAAATAATGCATGTTATAATGCATGTCCTCGGGACCGTACCAGGTCCACTGGACCTTTACAATCCCTATGGCTCGATTCCAAAGTTGCTTGCTTTTCATGGTCAAATATGCGCATTGGATGCACTTGCAAGATGCCTTCTTGCTTCAACGAAATCACATTCCAATCAATTACATGATTAGGATCATGTATATATTCTTTAAACAATGAAATATGAAACACATTATGTACAGTCATGGAATGCAAGCATATATTGAATGTATATATATGTATATACAGACAATTCTAATAACATTATAACACGTATACAACCTAAACAACATACAATAATTAGATAATTGTACTTATCCTTTTATTTGAGAATACCTTCCACCCCTGAGTAGGGCTATGACTCCATCAGGGAAATGGCTTCCCAATATAGCCAAGGTCCACAATCCATATCCACATGGTCTAGGCCAAGGTACCAAACCTCAACAACAATCCAACCATTCAAACCTCAGCAGCTCTCCAACCAACAGTCTCTCATTCCCCACATGCTTGTCCCACCCAAGGAGTGTACACCTTCACTGTCACACAGTACATCGGCTACTACACCTCCCTTTCCTTGGTCTTTAGCAGGAGGATGACTCATGAAGTCTCAGAGCACTGTGGCTCCCGGAGTTCCAACTGCCCTTAGATATTTCCAATCAACATATTCTCGAGCTACTCTTTGTAATCAACATTCTAACTTCAATCAACATCATCTCATCTGCATAACCCACATGCAGTTATCATGAGAAAACATAAAAGAATTCATTTAGGAACTCCAACTTAGTTCAAAAAGGAATTCAACGTTTTCCCCAAAATAGAAAATTCCTTTTCATAATTCATCTTGGTTGTTGTCATATTATGAATGCAACCATCCATGTGGTTTTCCACAGGCACCAAACTGCATACCATTTTTCCTGTAATGTTGCCTCTTGCATATAGCCAATAAATTGTCAGTATTTTATGTACATCATAATTCAACGTGTACAACACCTTATGAAATGATCTTAGAATTGTCTGCACCTAGAAATTCAATCACAATTACCAAACAACTTGACCAAATAGAATGACTCATCATTCTATGCATATGCATGTTCATAATTAATAACAATAAGTTTATTATTTCAATTTTCTGAACATAAATTTTATGTAGTCTCTATTCTTGTGACTACCTAGCTTGCAACTTTCCTGTTGCAATGTTTAGCAGTTCCTGACATGTTCTCAATTTCATGAGTTAGCAACATTTCAAACATTATTATAATTATTTCCATGCCAAAAACATATATACATGCACTCACAACATGCATTCAGCAATGTGCATTTAAGTATACAATTGCATCATGTATTAGTGCAACTCTGCCCCTTATTAGACACGAGTACAACTCTCAATGCCTATTTATTCAGTGCACCCTTGTATTGATTTACATAATGTTCTTTATCTCAGTCATGTATCTCACCATCCA
Organism: Picea mariana; assembly: GCA_032191745.1. Lineage (NCBI taxonomy): Eukaryota > Viridiplantae > Streptophyta > Pinopsida > Pinales > Pinaceae > Picea > Picea mariana. The sequence goes on from JASDQU010436796.1 coordinate 97,635, forward strand.
TGAGTTGGAATTCTCCACACACTTCCTATTGTCTTCCCAATTAATTGGATGCCTTTCTTTTCGACCCGAACACTACACCAAGAATATAATTTTGTGGTGTTCATTAGTGTTAGAAAAAAGGTTGCAATCCCAGTTTTATTTAAAGGTAGGAATATTTTAGTACCTGTGTGGCTCATAACTTTTCCATATCCGTACCTTTCCATATCCAACCATGTATCGATCTCATACATGACTAGCTTATTGGAATTCATTCTTATAACGAGTTCTTATATTTTAATTCTTTGGTTACTACCCCATAACCAAATTAACATGGAATTCTACTATGTCAGTGTGTGCATCCAGAGGATAAAAATATTTGAATTAATACAGGCTTCCAGCCTTTACCACATCCAGTGGTATGCATTCAATAATATAATCATGTAATTTTATAAAATAAATCTGGCTAAGGAAATTCTTACCTAAATTTCCTTTCAACAATTCTGCAAGACGAGTAATACAAACTCATACCTGCATGACTGCCATTAAATAATTTTATACTACCTGAAAGTATGATAGTAGTAGAATATTTCATGCTTATTTTATCAAACTTATAACCAACACTTCAACTCTCTATTGGTTCACTCCTTATGACACAACATCACCAAAAACACTTGCAAACATGCAAGCATTCTTCCCTCTGGCTGTGCCAACAAGCCATAACATACTTGCTACCACAGAAATTGCATCAACTTCTTTCTCCCTATAAAACGTTTTCTCGCTGATCCCAGAAGTATTCAATTCTTCTCGTATTCATGAATCTTCTTGTGCTCTCATTGTAGTCACTATACATGACTATTTTTTTCCTAAGCACTTTCTAGCCAAATCACTCTTGGTTGCATTTGCATTTATAGTCCTAAACTAAGTTGATATTAACCCTCATCTTTCATATTCCTGTGAATTTTGTGGCCTCTATATTCGTCCTTTGCAATGTTCATGCACGCACCTGAGAACTGTAATCCATCATTTGATTCATTCTGTGAACCTTCCATACTCTGCTTGAGTTCACTGGAATCCTTCCCAAGAACCATTTTGTCTCTTCACTGGACCTCTGCATAGCCATGCACCTCTGAAGTCGACCCTCTTCTTATGTGAAACCTTAGCAATTGTCTATGTTGTGTGTGTTATAACTATGGGTTGTTGTGGCCATGCAGTCACTTGGATGAGTGTGATTGTCTACCGTCATCCATTCCTTTATGAGTCTTGATGTCCTCCTTGTGTTGGAATGGAGCTGAAGAAGCAGGCTATCATTCCTATGTGCAACACTCTCTATAGGTGAGAGAGGTGGTTATGGTTGAAGAAGCAGGTTGTTAAGCCTATGAGAGACTCTCTCTAGGTGAGAGAGTGCGCGGAGGAAGTGATAACTCCTAGAAGGATTCCTGTAGCTTCCACAGAGCTCAGAGAACTCCGGTCTGGTCTGTTGTTGAATCCCAATGCAAGGGAGGTTTAGAAACCGAAGGAATGTCTTGGTGAGAGTGAAGGTGTATACTCTTGGGGTGGGACAAGAATGTGGGGAATGAGAGTCTATGAGCAGTGGGCATAAGTGGATCCTGGGAGAGAATCCTTCCCTATAAACTGTGTGTCTTTCGTTGACCTTGCTTAGCCTAGGATTCCCTTGCTCGGTGGAGCTTATTCCGAGCTTGGGGGTGACCTACTGCTGAGAGTGATGAAAAACGTGGTCTAAGGCTAGGATGTTCTTGGAAGCTCTTCACGTAGTTGGTGGTGTATTACAATTTCAAAGATAAGTATCATTATGTGTTTTAATTTTGTACTTAATTAAAATGCATGTTCTGTGATACTTGTAATATTATCATGTATTTCATTGCTAGTTTGAATTGTTTTAATTCTCTTTAAGTCTGTATGACAATAGTAAATCCATGTCAAATGTCTTAATTTAATTTAATTCTTATTCTTTATAAATCATGCATGTTATATATTTAAGTATGAGAATGTTTTCACGAAGTAGCGTTTCCTGGCAAGTGGGTTGATGGCTGGGGACGTTACACCTTCCTTTCATGACCATGCACCATAAATGTGTTCTCCTTCTCGCAGGCCGATCCACGCACTGCCACTTCGTGCTTCATGTCCCAGTCCAATCTGTGCACTGCCACCTTATGTAGAATCTCTCTCTCCAATCAACATACTTCTAATCCGCACACCATCCTCTCTCCTTATTATTACACCACTACTTTATGCTTCATCTTATTCTAAGGTTGTGGCACTCTACAACAACCAAGGAGTGCAAACTTCATCACCTAGGCCCATACTAGTATTACTAATGGCATCCCCATTGGACACCATCTCCTCTATGGCACACCTCTTTGTGGGCATATCCTCATCTATGCTCCACTCTGGCACAACATCCACAACCGCACTACCACTTGGTGTGGTTTTGTTTCTCTTAATGTTGGACCCGACCCCTCTTCATGCACTCCTGGCCAATTATTTCCCACCTTTCTCGTATGCTCTTCTTTATATCTCGACTATTCTTGCGTAACTCTATAGTTTTTATTCTCCTATTCTCTTATGGGTCCATTCCACACCTCACCTCATCTCAACAAATTCTTGGATCCTCCTTAATCGATCCATATTTTGGACCATTCTCCCCCACCTTTTCCAAATCCCCCCCCAGCGCTAGGGGGTTTAATCTCCCATTCTATCGAGATCCATGCATATCATTCTTCTCTCCACGAACAACATCTTTCTCCAAAGTGGAATTTATTCTAGCATCCACTTCCTTGGACCTTCTTCAAACTTCCTTTCATCCTCACTCAAAGAATCACTATATTCTACAAAAGCCTCAATAATGTATCCTTCCTTCACTGGATCGAACCAAAAATCAATATCCTAAGTCCACTTGTTATCCAACACCTTCAAGATATCAAGTGTGGCTTTATCCCAAAATTTTGTCTCCAACGGTAACACAACTGAATTGATAGAAACTTGCCTCTTTATCCATTCATACAACAGACAAGGAAATTCCACGCAAAATATCTCTTGTATATTTGAGTAAAGATATGTTCCTTTCCATTCCTTCGCGTTAACCCTCAATCCTTGCATCTCTCACAGGGAAAAATCGTCTTATTTATATTCTATCCATTCTTGAATCTCCTCCTTAGAAGGATGGCATCTAATTTTTTTCCTCCTTCATTGATCTCAATAAGACTTCAGTTCCTAACAACAGAACCATTTGTTGGGCACTTTCGGTCTTGATTCTAATAGTCATCTTATTGTTTTCCGAGGAAACTGACAAAACTTGGATCGACTCAAACTTTGTATCCTTTAAGATTGGTGCGCAGCTAAAAAAACCTAGTCTGTTGCACACTCTATGTCATTCCTCGCACATTTCCTTAGGTGCACACAAAACTATTGAATGATCTTGCACAACTTTGTTTGTGTGTGTGCGCAAAACTGAATCCAAAACTTTGGGTGCCAACATTCCCTTGGCCAATCCTAACCATGGAGGCCAATCTCCTAACCTTGGCTAGGTGAGTGTTCACCACTCAACTCTTGAAATATTACAGTGGAGTATCACTGACCTTTTATAGGATTTCATTACATGTAATCCACAGCCTCAATACCATAGGTCACTAATACCATGTGCCCAAAACCACCACTATTGACCTAACAACTTTGACTCGTTTACCAAGTCAAGTTTATCCTAACATCCCCCCCTTTAAAGTTGACTTGGGTTTTCCCATGGAAACATCTATCCAAACCTCCCACAAATTCAAGGTATCTGGGAATCCCACATGCCCCCCCTATCACCTAGGTTTATGTATAGACTTTACCCATGCAATTTCAACCTAGGGTATGAATGCCTAACTAGATCTTGTAGTTGTATTTACATTTACATTCAACTCGATCATTTTTTTTTTCATATTTGTTATCTTTGAACTTATGTTTCCATCCACTCACCTTTCCATTCCTCTAGATCTTGATGCTCACTTTTGGGTACATATTCAACCAGACAAAATATCCAACCACATTTGACATATCCATAATACCCAATAATCCAATCCATGTATCCTTCGCACACTCCAAGCCCAAGCCAAATTCTCTTAAAATATTAGTGCTAAATCCTACCTTGCTTTCATACCAATTGTTAGGAAATAAAAATATGAGAGAAAAATAATATTTCAAATCATAGAAAAAACACACATAAATCACACCATATTTATCCTGGAAAACCCTTATGAGAAAAAACCAACCAATAATAGATCTATAATTATTTCCCTTGGCCAAATATGACCAAGCGAGCCAATCTTATGGCCCTAGGAAAGTGAGCCTTCACCACTCAACTATTGACCTATTACAATGGAATATCACCAACCTTTTATAGGCATTCATTACATGTAATCCATGGGCTCAAAACCACGCGTCACCAATACCATGTGCCCATAACCACCAATGTTGAACTAACAACTTTGACTCTTTTACTGAGTCAAGTTTATCCTAATAGTTGGTACAACAAATTATACATCCTCTAATATTTCACACCACGTCTTCTTACACTCTAGGATAGTTCACATACCTTTGTAAGTTGGAAACTATCTTCCCAACACCAAAATTCCTTGCAAACTTGATGATGTGAGCATCTCTGATAAGTTGCAGTCGTTCACCTTTAGGGACACATAGTTTGTCGAGCTTGTAGAATAATCCATTATAGAAATGATAGTCATCCTTGCCATCACCTTTTTATATATTAATTTTTACTTGTAGTTATTGCAACACCTCCTTGAAGTCCTCATCTTATGTGTATGCCTCTCTATATGCATCATATTTCCCAAAGTTGTAATCTTGGATGTGGGTGTCCTTGAAAGCATGTCTACCAACCTATTTGTGTTTTCGTTCTTATACTTGATGACTAGATGAAACTGTTGTAAAAACCCCATCTAGTTGTAATGTCTAGTTTGTTGTAGCTTACTCAGGGCCTAAAAATACTCTACCAAATAGTAATTTGTGTGGATGATGGTATCCTTTCTCATTAGATAGTTCTTTGACTTCTTGATATCTTGAACGAGGGAATATAATTCCTTGTCATAGGTAGGGTAGTTGATAATTTATCCATGAAATATTTTAGAATGATAGAATATAGGCCTTCCTCCTTGCATCAAAAGTGCTCCCATGCCATACCTACTTGCATTTGTCTTGAATTTTCAAGGATTTTTCAAGTTTGGTAATGTGAGAATCAGTGCTTGACAGGTCTTTCTTTATATCTCATTGAAAGTATTATGTTTATTCTTCCCCCAATAGAAATGCTTACCACTCTTTGTTATGGTGTGGAGTGGTGTATTTACTATTGAAAATGAATCTATGAACTTCCACAAGTACTGTGTTTCCCCAACAAAATTCCTAACTTTAGTGAAATTTCTAGGAACTATCTTTTTCATGATGGCCTCCATATTTGTAGGATATATATTGATATCCCCTCCACCAATAACATACCCCAAATACACAAAATATTGTTGAGAAAACTCACATTCCCTGAGGTTAGCCAACAACTGGTGCTTCTTGAGAGTCTCTAACACCTACATGAGATGTGAGATGTGTTCCTACCAGGTAACAATATAAACCAATATATCATCCAAATGGACTATAAAAGATGAATCTAGATATGGGTACAATACATCATTCATCAGTATCATAAATTTACTTGGTGCATTGCATAAACCAAATGGTGTGACCAACCATTCATACAAAACTTTCCTTGTCTTGAAGGAAGTCTTCTAGGTTCCTTCTTCCTTGATGCATACCTAGTGGTAACCTGATTTGAGATCCAACTTGGTGAAATATTTTGTGTGATGCAACTTCTCTAATAGATAATCAATCCTAGATAGAGGGTACTAATTTCTTAGTGCAATCTTGTTCAATGTTGTGTAGTCGATACACATTCCCCAAGCCTTGTCCTTCTTTGGTACCATTATGATAGGCTACCCACAAGTTGAGGTAATCAGTCAAATCACATTGTGCTCCAATAACTATTGTAACTACTTCTTCACTTCACATTCTTTTATAATGTATTGTCTATATAGCCCAATGTTCGACAGAGGGGATTATAGAAACAACCTTATTTCATTCTTCACGTCCCTCTTGGGAAGTAGCCCTTTAGGATCTTGGAACAATCCTTTGTATTCCTTTAGAAAATCCTCCAAATGATGTTTCCTCTCTTTAGTACACCTCTCTAGATATTCCTTTACTCTTATTGACTCATCATCACACTGGTTTTCTTTTAAGGAAAGTAAAACATATTTATTACTAAAGATAATCAACTTCTTGTCTTGTTTGGCAATTACTAGTGAGATATTTGAATTATCTTTATGTGCACTGATGATGTAAGGATTATCATCCTTGATCATTCAATATTGGTTGGTTCTCTACATGAATATTTCATCCCTCATATATAGGTAGGGGCTTCAAATCACTACTCCACATACATCAAGGGGTACTACATCAAATTCCACTTCATCAATAAAAATCATCACTTACAACAAATTCAATCTTACACTATTTTGTTACCTTCATATCTGCATCCTTGTTTACCCATCCCAATGGATTGAGATATGATGATCATGAAAATCCAATCCAAGCTTCTTGACCAGATCCATTGCTATGCAATTAGTCTGTGAACCATTGTTGAACAAGGTGTCTATGTTGGTATTCTTGACCTAGATATTGATGTGGAATAGTTTGGTCATCTCCTTCTATTACTGGTGATGAAGGATACTTAGATTCGCCTCCTTTTGTCCTGATGTGTAGACAATATGCCCATCCACATTGGAGTTTCTTTCAACCTAATTTTTCAAATCTGTGGCTAGAAGATTCCTTTTCTTTGCATCATTCTTGCGGTTCTTCGAGTTCAACTCTACATATAGTTTCCAACATTTTTCCTCAGTGTTCCCATAAATATTTAAATGGTTATAATGGTTGCTAGGATCCTTGCAATGGTGTGAAGTGGTTTTCATATGCTTATCCTTTCCTTCATTCCACTTCTTCTTCCCCTCCTTGGAAGCTTCCTAGTGCTCTTTCTCCTTGGAACCGTTTGACTTCCCTTTATTATGGCCTAAGTTTTATAGATAATAGGTATGCACATATGCCTCATCCATTGTCCCTGTCTTGAAAAGAATAATTTTCCTTTGTGAATGGATATGTAGACCCCATAGATACTTTAGGATTACATATGGCCTCTTGGGAGAGATACCCAACATCATGGCCATGTTTCTAACTAAGTGGTGTACTCCTATACATTTTTGCCTTCTACCTGAAGTAGTGCCACTCGATCCATTGGTCCTCTACATACCAAATAGGTTATAATTGGGATTGGATGAGGGTTTTGAAGTACTACCACCTATTTATTGGTGGATGATCCCCCAACCTAAGTGTTTATGTATGGATTTCCCACTAGGTTAAAGTGTGGATCTCTAAATTCAGTCTAAAAAATGACATCTTATGTTCTTCATATATATGGTGATTTCTAAAATAAAATTCATGTTGTTGCAACCAATGATTCAATTTTAATGAATTGATCTCACCTTGTTATGGCTTTATGTCCATTTTTTCTTGCATATTGAATAAATATTATGAAGGGTTTATGATATTCTAACTCAACTGCTCTTTCTTGGGTTCTTTCAAAGACTCCTTTTCTTGGTCTTCCTTATCCACCTGTTTATATATCATCCAATATCTGAGTTAGAGTCTCCAACTTATATAAACTTCTTATTACTCTTCTCATCAGAGGAGTAATTAAATTATAAATATTATTGGAGTGAGTTGGTAGCTATAATCCTTTTTGTTGTAGTGTGGTGAAATGATGTCGAGATTTGAATTGGTTATTGTACATCATTATTCTTTCATTTGATTATTCAAATTAGATTTTTTGTGAATGTATTGGACATTGGATGGTCCTAATTAAATATTCCTCAACCATACCGAGAGGAATTTAGCCTTTGGTCATTAATGTAATATTTTCCACATAAAGCATAATCTATGGAAATCAAGAAACCAAAGAGACCAACAATGGGGTAGATCAGAGGACAAATTGTATTCTAGTTTTCTACTTGAAAAATAGTCACAACTAATCCTTCATTGGATAGATAATAAGCTTGAGTATTGGGTAGACTGTCAAGAAAGACAAAGTGTAGTCTATGCAATTGAGAAGAGTTCAGTTTTGATTATAGAATAGACATGGTGCAATTTATTTCTAGTTGTTGGACATTTATTGATATCTACCTTGGCATTGAAAAGATAACAATAGAACCATCCTTTGATGTAGTCTAGAGAATAGTTTTGCAGAGAAGTATTCACTTAGAAATAAAGTAAGAATAAAGGTCATGTATCCATTCATAGGACATAGATTTATGGACAAGATTGAGAACAAGGATCATAGATAATTCCATAGGAAATCCACATTGGTGAAGAGAGTGGGCTATAAGTCCCTCGTTTATGGATCAATAATTGTGGAATAGGCCAACTTGGTAGTTGGTGGGTATAATAAATAGGCACGCTAGGTAGTTATAGGAAATAATATAACAATGAGGGGTAGTTGGCAAAGCCCCTAGGTATACTCACGAGAAGGTATAAATACAAATGAGTATCCATGATATGTTGGAAGTTAAGGATTATTTTGTGACAAACATGGCTTGTGGAGATATTTCCAAACAGAGTAATTGATGGTGTTACCATAACTTAAGGGTTCTCTCTATATTCTTGTAATATCCCTAATCTGAACCCATTTGTAATTGTACATATAGGCTGGTGATTTGTTGGTACCAATTGTAAATGTAAATGTACATATATATTGGTGAGCCATTGGCACCAAGTTTTGGTCTTGCTTGCACTTGAGTAGTGTGCGAGGATTGTTATCAAAGAAAGGGTGTGCACATTTCATAGTGTTCCACGTACCTAGGTAAGTGTGCATGGTTGCAAATCAAATGAAGGGTGCACACATTTCATAGTGTTGCGCGCACTTGAGTAAGTGTGGAGGGATTACCTTGAAGTGTGCATCGAACCAAGTTATGTGTGTGTGTGTGTGTGTGTGTGTGTGTGTGCGTGTATTTGAGGTCGGAGATCCTGTGCAGTTATGTGGTTGGTCAGTTGGGAAAACAAATAGGTTAGAGCACATATCCTTGAAAAATGTAATCACACTCAAGTTATTAATAATATCACATCGGTGGGTGCAAAAAGATTAGATGGAAAGAGATGGGGGGATAAACTCTACTGAAAATGGAAAAGGGGAGAATTCCAAGGGAATACCTTTTTAATATTTCCAAAAAGTGTGATTACGGATAATTATTTATTCTGATTTCTCGAGGGATAGGAACAGGTCACCATGTGGCTAAATCTAATTTTGAAGGTGACAATGT
>JASDQU010436797.1:9317-25442 GCA_032191745.1 Picea mariana
ATTGATTAGTCACGATTTTATTTTTTAGGGTGCACAAACTAGCCTAGTATTTAGTGCCTTGGAATAGGATCTTGTGAGTAAACTTCTCCAAGAAAATTAAATCAATATATGTGTCTGAGACAGGAAGTTGAGAAGTCCATTGTATAATTGGTAATATCAGGAGGCTCCGCTCACACTGGAGTTAATCACGAGGTCGAGCAAAGTTAGTTGAAGGGATAACCCCTGGATACTCACCTAACGTCAGAGATATTTCTGTGGATTTATTCATATTTGGGGATCTAACTAGTACCCATACCTCTGTGAGAGGTGGTGCTTTCAAGGTTTCGATCTTTGCTACCCTACCCATACGGTGATTCGAACTTACGACTGCTCACCTGTACATCATTTATACAGTGGTTGATTAGTTTCTTGACTTAGGTATCTCATAGGTTACTTGCAAGGGTTATTCTACTTGTATCCTGAGTCAGATAGGGGTCAGACAACACACAGCCTTTATGGAGGATTACCTCTCTGGGGGGATCTGACTGACTATTTGTTAAGCCTACGAGGGCCCTTATAACTGATTTTGTTACCTCCAAACTTTAGCGAGGAGTCTCAGGTCCCTCTTGGATGAGACATACCTTCTTTAGCGAGGGAGGCCACTCAGTTTCTTTATCCTGTTTGCATGCATATTGGCCGTTTGACTTTTTGGTATGCTCTTTGACTACTAGTTGACCTTAGGCATCTATTTTGGGTCTCATCATTCTGGACAGTGGAGTTTATTTTTCTCCCTCATTCACTGCTACCCATCCCATGATACCTTCTAATTTCATGGGGATGAACCCTTCCATTTTTTACAATGGTATGTAGAACTACAATGCTCAGTCTGTACCTTGGGTCTCTAGCCATTTTTATGTTGATTTTCCTTCCCCTGTGCAACCCTCTGCCTGGCCCACATATATGAATCCTAGCATTGGACCTGGGGGCACCATGGATCCAATGCCTACTTCTTCATTTGATATGAGTCGTGTCCCCATGGGAGGTTGGAACCTTCCCCCCTATGGATCCAATACTAGCTGTTCTCTCTCAAGAGCTAGTACTCAGATGGGTACTTATCCCACTTATTACACCCCACCCATGTATCTTTTGTCTGCCATGTCAGTTCCTTCGAACACTTTTTCCATGATAGGTCCTCAATTACCACCAGGTCTTTCATATGGGGAGAATCAATTTTACGGTTCGAGCTACCCTCTTTATGGGATCCCTTAAAAAGGGGGCAACATATATCCTCACTTGAATAATCCCTATCCTACCTTAGTCTCTTCACAAACCTCAGTGATGATGCCTGTCCAAACCTCTTCGGACCATTTTGGCATGAACCAACACCTTTCTGGGTTGGGGCAAGAGGTAAACCAAGATCTTGCCTGGCTTGCAATTTTTCAGAATCAATCTTTCCCCGGACTGTGGAATCAAATGCCACCATCTATCGCCAACCCAGTCACTTTTAGTCATATCGGTGCTCCATCACCAATCTCTTCCAATCATTTTGGAGATGGGTCGACTTCTTCTACAAACTATGTCGACAACTTGCCCCCAACCTCTACCAATTATGTTGGGGGCACCATTATTTTTTCCCCAAATCATAGCCATGTCACGTCTCCCGCCTCTATTCATAATACAGGAGATGATTCTCTTTCACCTACTAGTTACATTGAGAAGCCTAGATGCCTCATACATAAACCTAAATTCCTTTGCAGGACTTCCGAAGGAAGTCACCTTACTCATTTGTGTCTGATTACTGCCAAGATACCAGAAGCGTGGGGCTCACCTAAGAGCCCTTCAGATTCTGAGGCATACGTGGTTTCTCCTCACACCACTTCTCCCTTGATTGTCTTGGTGGTTCCACTGATGCAATCTTCTCCCGACCTCACCCCCTTTGTTAAAGGTGAAACGTCTCTTGCCCCCGTTACTATGCACCCTCTTCAACCTATAATTGAAGAAGTGGCCACACCAGTGCAAACTCTAGCCAACCCTACTCTCCCTGAAGAGAATGATGGACCTTTCAGTCATGTCATCAACATTCCAAATCCTCCCCCTTTTGAACGAGAGATATTTATTCTTCCCTCGAATGCTCTCCCTCCAAGTCCTGACAAGGTTCCCTTCGATTGGGATGACCTGATGGGACATCCCATCCCCCCACTTATGTCTTTTCAATTAAGAGACATTATTCGAGCCATCACGGAGACTGTATCCTCCATTAGCACCTTCTCCTCCTTGACCTGGAAAGCCTTGGGTTTTTCTAAGCTTTTGTCATCTATCTGCAAGGTACTGACGTTCGACAGAAGGCTGGGATGGGGGCCTTGGCCTCCCCCTTTACATGTTGATTAGAACAACAAAACTGAGTCTCAGTTAAGCTCTTTTCCAGCTCATCTAAAAACTGAAAAGATCGTCGAGTGATTTGTCCCTTTCATGCTCGTTAAAGTTTGATTTGAAAGGTCATGAGTCTTAGTTAAGCTCTTTTTCGACTCGCTACCAAAAATTGAAGAGATAGTCGAGTGAACTTGTATTTTTCACACTCGTAGATTGGATTTGAAAAGACATCTATTTGGCACAATTTTACCCCTTTTTTCACACCAAGTAGACTAAAATATATACAAAGGGACATTTTTTGGCGTTAAGTTGTGATTGCATCTCATTCCCTTACTTGCAGTATTGAGCCTTTAGCCAGTTCTCGCTTTGTGTCATAAACCGTTGCCTAAGCAGTTTGCATCCTCAACCAAGCAGAGCCTTGTTTATATCATTTGCAATGTGACACCCTATACCCTGGAGGGAACATCACCTCGAGTGTCCATCTCCCACATGCATTCCCTTGCATTAAGCATAGGTACGTTCCACTGTTGGAACTAATTTTTCTTACTTGCGACACTCGTTCCCTCCTCTGTATCATAACATTCATTTGTTATGAAAAAAAAAAGACGGACACGAAGGGAGTACTATATTTTAATTGGAAGTATTTGTGTCGCCTTTGAACATAGCACAAAGTTATTGAGTCCTTGTGTCATCATAATTTTGGGTTTACCATGGCCTTAGGTAGATGATCTCGCTATAGAATTTTCTCTACCGACTAGTTACTCTTCTAGTCCCTACAAAGAACATTATGGATGCCTCCTGCATCTAATTGTCACATCATTGATTCCATGTTGTCAAAGTCCACCATATGTCTCATGCTCTTGTTCAAAGGAAGTCTATCAACTTGTGTCAGCCACTCCTAAGAAATCTTGACTTTGCATGTCGTCCATACCCTCAATTTTATCTCAGAATCACATGATACTTTGGTCTTATCATGCACCCTGGCCCTACTTTCATCATTGACAGGTCACCTTGAACCCAACAATTGACACTCCATCATTGGTCAATGAATGGGTGGTTTTCCTTGTGATCGACAGCAAGACATCTATTCACACTTTGGGATTCGTGGAGTGTCTTGGATGCCATTAGCCTTATTGGTGGTTTCCTTGCCTTTGTCAACATTTTTTCATCATTGGCTGCTATTCAGAGGGTCTTTTTCATGTACCGATTGCATTTGGCACACGCGGAAGATGCATAGGGTCTTTGGTTAGTGAACATGTTCTTCGTCCGATCTCCACCAAATCATGAAGCTCATGCTTTTTTCCTTGTGCTGACTAATGAGATATGCCTCAATGCTCTCCTTTCAACAGGTCTCTTTCCATCGACTTCAACTCATTTATTCTGGATATGGAACCTAGATTTTTATGAGAACCTTGAGGATTGCAGTCATTAGTGGCAGGCTCTCTTGCCATTGACAGATTATAATACATCAATGTCTCCTGATCAATGGATTTCTCAAGCATTTGACACCAACTCCTTTATTCACACTTGTAAAAATGTACTTGGTGCCTTGATACCTACTTTCATTATTGGTAGATTGTCTCACGTTTGTTAATGGTATACCTCAATGACCGGTAATCAAATGATGTCTCATAGTGTTTGACCTCAAATAATTTATTCACATGATGTAGACTTGCACCCTTGGTGGATAGTGTAGAAGACTTGAACACATCACTATGTGGCCGCAGCTTTCCTGAGCTATTGCTTCCCCTTCATTGAACCAGTACCTATTTGACTTCAGTGATCATGGGAGATCAGATTGTACTCCGTGGTATACAAATATCTTCAGATTGATTTTGAGACTGGTTTCACTGGGCCTTGTTCATGACTATGACAAATTTTGGCATGTAACTGCATTTATATTTTCCTATTCATGGCCATGAACACTTGTTTGGTATATTTTCCACATGGATCTACATTGTATTCTTGGCAGCCATGTATGCAAAGTCAATGCATAATGTAATGAGTAATTGAGTTCATCTAGCTAGTTCTCTACCACTCCACTTCTAGGTTATTTATAATGTATTTCGGCCATCATGGATACTCCTCTGATCTCACACATTATGGGGCATATGTTATAGCAAGATTTTCCTCACCATTGCTATCTTTCACAGAGGGCCTTTTTCCATTTCCCTATGTAGACTTATCATCCTTTTTTGATGAATCTAGAGCTAAAAATATACATTTTTCCACATATACCCTCCCTATCTTCTATGCAAGATGTGTATACGCTGGCTGCTCCACTACAACCCACATACATCGATATTTGTGCCAGAAAATACCAAATGAGGTCAGGTTTCCATGTCATGATAGGAGATCTCTGATCCTTGGCCTTCCATATACTGAAAACATTCTGACTTGACACTTCAGTTACATCCTGAAGGCTATAAGAGAACAATTTTGACCTATGGAAAAAGAGGAGAACGAATTCAACTTTGAGAGCAAAGTTACTCTGGAGAAATTAATTCATATTGAGTTTGCATCCCTTTGTCTCTCAAGTCTGAACACAATGTTCATCCCCCAATCTCTTTCCATATTGTTGAGAGGACCTCGTTGCCTCTTTCCTATGAGATTGCCTTTGGTGGAGGATTGAAGTGGTGGAGACCCAGTTGGAAGGAACTTGGTTTCTTGGTTTCGAACCGTGTCGACACAGAAGTCTGTGTCATTGTCACTTCTATTGATCAATTATTAATAGAAATAATCCTTTCCCATCCTATTGATATCTTGCAAATATATGATTATTATCCTTGGGCATGTTTGTAATGTTTATTAATGGATTATGCTATCTGATGTGCTAACCCCTTTTATATTATCACTGTATACTTGCTCTGCTTGTTTGTTGAGAACTTTTTGTAGGTATAAAGCTTTGGGTCAAAGTGTTCAACGATGGAACATCATCAAACATTGGATTGAGGTAGGCCACTTTCTTATATTGCACATTAGTTTATATAGCATATGTTGGAATTGAGTTGATTTCTGCAGTCATACCTCTCTGTTGTGGTTTACCCTTGGCCATAGAGATTTTTTCCCTTGTAACAACTGTGCATTCTTGGCAGATTGTAGGGAGCATGCCATCTCTTGTGGAGCCAAATGTTATCACATAATGTTTTTCAAGTTCACAGGTGACAACCATGAGCACAATCAAGCAGTAAAACATAGTTACAGTGGCAAAAATCCCCTGCACATTCCAATTCAGGGCCATCTCTAAACACAGTTGGAAGGTTCCCACAGTTAGGCAGATAAATTTTTGGCGGAGGTGCTAAAATACCAGGTGCACCAAGATCGCAGAGTGTGATCATATCGATGACCTCAAATCATTTCGGCACCACAAGATGCATGGTCGTTAAAACCTGAAGGGTGGGATGAAATCCAAACTGCAGTTTTGTAGGGTGGTTACGTTGTAGGAGGTGGTGCATTTCGGGCCCGAAAGAGGTATGGCTCCAAACCTCTTTTAACGGCCTCAAAATCATGTGCTCTTACAACGTTGTATCAAACAACAATGCGTGGACACTCCCTAGTATTCAATTCGTGTCTTGATCCCGAAGGAAGTTCAACCAATGAACAAGGATTGACTTCTGCACCCAATCCATGAGAGGCACGTGGTCGCCCTCTGGTTGTCAAATCACTTCTCCGATCCCAAGGAGGATTCAGTTAATGGAAAAGGAATGGTAGCTAAAATCTGAGCTCAGTCCATAATTAGATAGCGTGGAAACCATGGCCGAGGAGACTAGACTGTCAGTTGAGGTACCACAGAGGGAAGTTTCTCCAGCAGACCCATGTTAATTTAAATTTTCTTCTGATAGAAGAAATACGCATACTTATATGAGCTCACATCTGACAGGAGGAAATACGCACAGTATGACAAAAGAATGCATAGATGAAAGCATTGAACGAGATAGCCAGATCACACTCCTAGTAGTTGTGGACTATTCTGATTATAAATAGATCAGTTTATATTATGTGAGGGGGGGTGTTTTTCAGAGGCTAGAGAGATGAGATATTTTTAGGAGCAGGGCTCTGTTGTTTTTCAGTTTGTATTCCTAAGGGCTTGGATTATAAATATAGGTTATTGAAGATTCCTTTAAATCATTTTATCAAACTGTCTTCTTAGTTTACATGCTATTTCTATTTTCCTTCTTGTCTGAATGTAATATCTTTGATTTATGGATTCCTGAGGTGATGGAGTATCTGTTGGTATCATGCCCATCTTTCATGGTTCACCATATATTTTATGTTTTCCTTATTGTCTGAATGTAGTAGTTGGGATTCATGGATGGTCGAGGAGACTGGATTGTCAGTCGAGGTACCACAGAGGGAAATTTCTCCAGCATACCCATGTTGATTTAAATTTTCTTCTGACAGAAGAAATACACATATTGATATGAGCTCACATCTGACAGGAGGAAATACGCATAGTATGACAGAAGAATGCATAGACAAAAGCATTGAACTAGATATCCAGATCACACTCCTAGTAGTTGTGGACTATTTTGATTATAAATAGATCAATTTATATTATGTGAGGGGGGGTGTTTTTCAGAGGCTGGAGAGATGAGATATTTTTAGGAGCAGGGCTCTGTAGTTTTTTAGTTTGTATTCCTGAGGGCTTGGATTGTAAATATAGGTTATTGAAGATTCCTNCTTGTCTGAATGTAATATCTCTGATTTATGGATCCCTAAGGAGATGGAGGATCTTTTACTATCTTGCCCATTTTTCATGGTTAATCATTCAAATATTTTATGTCTTCTTTCTCCTCATCACCAGATAAATCCATTTGTCTGATAGGCGGTTTAAATTCCTTCCTTATTCATGATACTTACGAATCCATAGTCCAATGGTCTTGAACTGATCTGCAGTTACTTATGTTATCCTTTCCTCTCCTTGCAGTCTCACTGATCCACCTACTCAAACCATTTTAATCCTTTTACTTTTATTTTTATGGGTACTGGGCTTAGCCTCTTGCAGTTAGAGGGAGACTCTTAGTGCTAACACATACCATACCATAGCATACAATACCATATCATAGCATAGCATACCATTTCCAATACCATAGCATACCATACCATAGAATACCATTTCTATTGCCAATGCATACCATACAATTGTCATTGCTATTTCCAATTCCAATGCATACCATTGCTAATGCATACCATACAATGGCAAGGAAATGCATACCATTGTATGCATTGTATGGTATGCATTGGAAATGGTATGGTATACAATTTCCAATGCATACCATTTCCATTGCCATTGTCAATGCATACCATACCATAGCATACCATTTCCAATGCATACCATACCATTTCCATTTGCATTTCTAATGCCAATGCATGTGGTACCGTGCCATACCATTTCCAATGACAATGCATGTGGTACCATGCCATACCATTTCCAATGCATACCATACAATGGAAAGGAAATTCATACCATCCCATACCATACCATACCATGCATACCATTGCCATTGCCAATGGATACCATTGGCATTGTCATTTCCAATGCATACCATATCATTTCAATTTCCATTGCCAATGCCAATGCATACCATACCATTGTCATTTCCATTGCCAATGCTAATGCATGTGGTACCTGTTGATGTTTGTGGAGCATTAGAAAGACATTCTACTATATTAATAATTAACAATATGTTTATTGATTATTA
This sequence comes from Picea mariana, assembly GCA_032191745.1. NCBI lineage: Eukaryota > Viridiplantae > Streptophyta > Pinopsida > Pinales > Pinaceae > Picea > Picea mariana. The sequence goes on from JASDQU010436797.1 coordinate 17,369, forward strand.
AAAAATATTATTATTTATAATAGTATTAATGTTATATATATATATATATATATATATATATATATAAAGTATAAAGTATAAATATATTTATTACCCAAGGGATGCATCTCTTCATGGATGGTCACCATATGTTCTTTATATATAGAACACTCATCTTTGTAATAATTCATTCATATACAATATCATCTCTTATGAAAATCAACATGGTATGGTATTAGAGAGGGACTGGGCTTGACTCCCTCACAAGAGGTCTCAGGAAAATGAGAGTAGAGTAAAGTCTTGGGAGTGTTAAATTTATGGGGTTGTTTCAATCTCTATGTACAACATATTTACTTTTTACTTCTACCTAAATTATAGAAACAAGTCCATAAATTGTGGTGGGCAGTAATTTCTAGTAAAAATGTCTAATTACCTAAATATGAGGAATGTACTGCATATTTACTTCTACCTATATTTATGCAAAGAATCCCATGAATTATGGAGGAACAATTTTAAAAAGTCAAATGCTATGTGGATGGATTATAACCACATTAATATTTGGGTAGTTACAAGAGGTATTCTCCAACTATTAGAAAATTAAATTTAATTTTCAAAGAGTTGTGTCTTTTTGGATCAATATAATATTACTATAAAAAGACACAACAATAGACTCACATATTTTTCTCTCTCACACTTGGGAAGTGATCTAAGGAAGAGACCAAAGTTTCTAAGTAGTTGAAATTTTCTGAGTGTAATTACTTATTGATGTCCTAGAGTTTACTAAAGTAATATTGTTGGAAGTAATTACCACTTGCAGAAAATTGGGCTTCTCTAATTTAACACTAGAAAATAAACATGGTTAGTTGTATGAAATCGAGTATATGATGGATGTGTGTCAGTAGAAGTATCATTTCGAGGGTCACTGTATATAGTTGTGCACAAGATAAATTGATCTCCTCTAGGAGATGCTTTTTGTTGTTCTTGTTTCTTGTTCCAGGCACGTCCTAAGTAATAGCTCTGAGAAGGAGCCATAATGACAGTTGCAAGAAGAAATATGAAGCAATACTATCCATACATAGAGTTGTGAACATCCATGTAATGAAGAAGAAGAGGAGGTCAACACATGCAGAGGGAGCAGATGAGTCTGAAGACTATATAGCCTCAGAGGGAGTGATGGATTCATATGTTTTCTGCGGGAAACTGGATAGTCTCAGGATGACATGTTGTAGCTATTAGAGAACTACCCACCAGCTCTGGATGCATGTTGTGAAGTCACTATGGATTTCCTGTGATGTATATATTCATGTGTCTGATAGTCAATGGTCATGAGCTCATGTGGAAGGAGACAGTGTTAGAGTTTGTGCCGGATATAATAACTTCCTCATTAAGAGGGATTTTTGAGATTTTATTTAATTTCATAAGTTATTCTTAAGTGTTAATATTTTAGCATCGGGCTGACATTCTCCCGAGATTGTGTTGGGCCCGAGATATGATCAATTCTATGACAATTATTATACACTTTTGTTGAATGTATATATGTGTTTTTCATCTTTTGAAGGAGCTTTTTGAAGAATTTCATGACAAAATGGTATGATCGACATAAGGTACGTATAATTCATGTTTAATAATTGTATCGAGTATAATTCATCTTGTTCTATGATTTCCAAGAGCTAATTCATGTTTTTTCTGGTGTTACAGGGAAAAAACGAGCTACATTTGTAGTTCTGGCACTTGATCTGGCACTCCTTCCAGCACTCGTTCTGGCACTCAATCTGACACTCCATCCAACACCTCTTCCTGCACAAAAATGTAGGGTGACTTGGTGATTATGGCATTGGCGGCCAGTGACGGGCAAATCAGAAACGTGGGTTTTTCTCGTGCTTATTCCCTCCAACTATTGAACTCTTGACAACTCGATTTTGGGTTGTTATGGTGGGTGATTATTGGCTCGCTCTGTTTCTGCAGTTAGGGCACCATTAATGAAATTTGTCAATTTTAGAAGTGGTTCAAACCTCCTGTGGTCGACCACTTGGTCTATAAACATTATAAATACCAAAAATGTGTTAGAACCAAAAATGATTTTGGCTCTGTTTTTATATTTTCAATTGCCAAAATTGTGTAATACTGTGTTTTTCAAGTTTTAATGGTGAATATGTTTTGTTGAGCTCGTGGTGTGCATCTGAGAAGTGACCACGACTTGCTGGGGGGGGGGCACTAGTAGTTTGGTAACTCTTATTTAGTTTATTTATGCATTTTGTAGCTTAGATGTCTTTTTCTCATTTCTGTACATGAATTTTTATTTTATTTCTTTATCATAATAATTTGTTGTTATAGCTTGACTGTGTAAGTTCTCTTTTGCAAGTTAGTATGAAGGTTGTTTTTAATATGCATTGATTTTATAATTAGGAACGAGTTTGCAAACTCATACACTAACTTTGTGTGCAATTAAATGTTAGATTGAATTTTATTTATGCTTTTAAAATCAAATTTAAAATAGAAGTTAAAACATAGTAGAACAAATTTTTATTTCATGCTTTCTTTAACCAAGGCTTCGGTGGATGGATAGGGTTAGTTTCAAGTTTTTATTTGTAGATTGCATATTTAATTGTTATTTAGATATTGCTTGAGTAGTTGTTCATTATTTTACTTGCCATATGCTAGAACCATGTTTTAATTTCTGTTTTTAAGCATTTTCCTTCTTGCAATTTGAATTGTTAAAATAGATATAGCATAGTTTTATTTTATGCAATTTCTTTCCTAGAACTAGATTGCAATTCCAGTTTTTAGTTAATGATTGAATTTAGTTATTAGTTTGTTTATATTAGTATAGAATGCATGTGAATTTCATAGATTAGAAGATAGTCTCCTTGCTTTCATAGTTTAGAAGATAGTCTTATTGCTATTGTAGGATAGATAGACTTTGCTTTGATAGATTAGATAGTAGTTTGCTTAACATAGAATAAGAATTAGTTGTTAGTTCTTCTTTCTTTCAATAGAATAGATTTCCTTTCATGCATGTCATTAAGAATTTAGATTTCCTTTCACGCATTAGAAACAGTTTTGCATTAGGCATTTAGTTCACTTGCCTCTTAGGCTAGATAGTTGTTCAATGAGAAGTTTTACTTGCAGTAGTTAGTTGCCTTTGCTTACTTGTATTTTTCTTTAGTAGGTTAGTTAGGTGCCTTTGCTTACTTGTATTTTGCTTTAGTAGGTTAGTTAGGTGTCTTTGCTTACCTGTCTATTTGATTTAATAGGTTAGATAGGTGTTTTTGCTTACTTGCTTATTTATTTTCTTTCACAGGGTAGTTGCTCATTGAATGTAGGTTGGCAAGTTAAAGAAGTTTGCTTTTGTCATTTGCTTATTATGCTTAGTAGTTTTTCTTATCGTTAAACTAGTTTTATTTACATAGAGTTTTCATTTGCTTTACTAAGAACTATCCATCGACCCTTGGCCCAAAAGTACTTAGGTTACCTAGTTTCATTTTGCTTAGTAGGGTTTGCTCATTAGATAGTTTTGATTGAGTATATTAGGCTTAGATAGTTGCCTTCCTTAGTTAGACTATACTCCTACCAGCCCTTCTACCTTTGGCATATATTTTTCTACAACTCTAAGTTTACTTACCCCGGGTTGACAATTTAATTGAGGGTTTTTACTGTGTTTTTAGTGCATATATAACACCCATCAGACTGGTCATGGTAATTTGAACAATGGAGAATGTCCTTGGCATAGTCTTCTAAGGACATAAGACTCAAAGTGCGTGGATTTCAACATCCAGGAAGGACTGAAATTATTCATGTGGCACAGATAGAAACCTAATTAGGAAGAATGGTCCTTCTAGTCACAGAACACTCCGTTGGGTACGTGACAATTGCGGGACACTCAGTGTGAATATTAGAGAAGGATTTATATGGATTAAAGTAGACACCCAGAGCATGGTATGGCATGATCAACAATTTTATGACGAGCTTAGGATGTACAAACAACAGTGCATATCCTAACCTTTACTTTAAGGTTTTCGATGATGCTTCGGTAATACTAATAATGTATGTTGATGACCTATTTCTAAACAGATGTGGAAAATCTCATCTTAGATTGTAAGAGAAAAATGGCTGCTGAGTTTCAGAAGAAATATCTCAGGATGATGAATTACTTTTTGGGTCTTGAGGTATGGAAGAGACAAGATGAGATCTTTCTAAATCAAGGGAAGTATACAGTAGAAATCCTGAGAGGTTCGATATGTTGGATTTCAAGGCAATGTCTACACTTATGATATCAAATATGAAGTTGTTGCAGGATACGGCTTCAAATAATGTGGATGTTACTTTATATAGGGAGATGGTGGGTTTGTTGATGAGCTTGATGAATACAATACCGGATATATGTTTTGCTATGAACACCCTGAGTCAATATATGGAGCAGCCCAGGTAGGTTCATTTGGTTGCAGAAAAACATGTGATGAGGTACCTTAAGGGTACATTGGATTATGGTCTCAGGTATGTGACATAGCATGAGTTCAGGTTATATGGATATTTGCAATCAGATTGGGGAGACATTATTCCTGATTGGAAGAGTACTTCGGCATATTGCTTCAGTCTACTCTCTAGTATGGTTTCATGGAGAAACATGAAGCAGTTGTGTGTATCACTCAGTACGGCTGAGGTAGATTATGTGGCAGCATGTGCATCAAGTCACGAAGCAGTATGGTGTCAGAAATTTTCGACTATGGACTTGTAGGTAAGACCTACAAGAATAGGATGACAAGACTTATTCTGGAGGACAAGTGATGAAGCCAACAGGTTGAATATCTTGTTGAGAGGGAGACAAAAAGTCAGTTCCAAAGGGAGATGGGTACTACAGTAAGGAGCAGGAGGTGTTGGGTATGTGTTATATTCTGTGCACGAGCAGTAGTGAAATTTGTTTGCATCGGGAAACATGTCGTATTTTTTCCTCATTTTTTGTGTTGCCTCGATTTTCATGTCCATTGTTGGGAGGTTTTTCGACACATGGTTTTTTGCCAATGGTTTTCTATTTTCAGTTAAGGAATTAGGGTTGTTCACTAATCTAAGTCATTGGGTTAGGGTTTGGGATGTCGTTGGCTCCTATATGTATATTGTATTGTAAACAATGTATCACTATGAATGAATATTGAATATGTTGGTTTTCCCAGTTTGGGTTTCTAGGGGAAAAATCTCTATGTAATATTTGTATTTGCCATTGTATCTTTTCTGTTCTTTTATTAAAAATCTATTTGCAGTAAATATTGTACAAGGTTAAAATCTACATTTGGTATCAGAGGTTTGTTGGCTTCAGGGGGAAGCCTTTGTGGTCAAGGGTTTGGCTCGGGACTATGATAAGCCTTGTTACAGTGGGAGATCTGTGGTATTGATTTTTTAGGTGAAAAGTAATGGCGAGCAATTCAAAAATGGAGATCGAGAAGTTTAATGGGCAAATTTTTGAGTTGTGGAAGCTTAAGATGGAATATTTGTTAGTGGAAAAAGATCAATGGATCATGGTAGATCCAGGTACTTCACCTATAGAAACTTCAACAAATGACTGGAAAAAGTTAGATTAGAAGAGGAAGAGCACAATCTGACCGTGTCTCTCAGATTCAATATTACTGAATTTGTTAGAGGAAGCTACAACCAAGGATTTATGGGATAAGTTGGGGAAGTTGTATCAGTCTAAGTCCCTAGTAAATAAACTATTCTTGAGAAAGAAGTTGTATAATTTGAGGATGAGAGATGGAGACTCGTTGGTAGAGCATTTGTAAGCTTTCAATACTGTGGTAAGTCAGTTAGTATCTATTGAGATTAAAATTTTAGATGAAGATAAGTGTATCAATTTATTGTTTTCTTTACCAGACTCATGGGATAGTTTAGTTGTGGCCATAGGTATTAATACAACTACCTTTAAGTTTGATGAAGTGGTCTCATCCTTGTTGTTGGAGGAAATGAAACAAAATAATATGGAAGGACAGAACAAATACACATTATTTGCAAGAGAATGCTCCCAGGAAATAAATGGATCTAAGTTCTCAAGTGGGAGATCTAAGTCTAAGGGTAGATCTAAATCCCCTAGAAAGTTTGTAAAGGTATGTTGGAGATGTGGAAAATAAGGGCAGTACAAGCAATATAGATAGAAAGTTGAGAAAAAGAAGGTATCTGAAGAATCTCCTTATATAGAAGAAAATACCTCCAAGGAAGAAGGAGGGGATGTGTACTTGGATTCTTCAAGAACACTTGCAGATCATGAGGCATGGTTGGTTGAATCAGGTGCATCCTTTCATATGACTCCCCAAAGGGAGTGGTTCTTTGAATATGAAAGGTATGATGGAGGTAATGTTTTCCTAAGTGATGATTTGACAACCAGAATCATAGGACGAGGAAAAGTGAAGTTGAGGCTCATAGATGGAGGGATTCAAACATTTCCTGGGGTTCTGCACATCCTAGGTTTGGCCAGAAATTTGATTTTTGTAAGCAAAATGGATGATGAAGGGGTAAAAACAATATTTGAAAAGGAAACATGCACGAAGGTTCGAGGAACAATGGTGTTGTTGAAGGGAGTTCAGTTTGGAACTCTATATAAGTTGCAAGGAAGCACTATTAGTGATGGTTGTAATAGTTCCATTGTTCCTAATATTGAAGTTGAAGAAGAAAGAACTCCTATAGTTTCTGGAGAAAAGGTTATGCTGTGGCATCAAAGACTAGGGCATATCAGAGAGAAGGATCTTCGACTACTACACGATAAAGGTATGGTTAAAGTTGTGTCTAATTTCTCTCTGGATTTTAATTTTTGTGAACATTGTGTATATGGGAAGAAAAATCAGGTAAGATCCCCCTCTGGTTCATCGAGTGCAAAAGGAATTTTACATCTAGTTCAAAATGATGTTTTTGTAATTGTATCGGTCCCATCATTGGGAAAATCTATGTAATATGTCTCATTTACAAATGAATTCTCGAGGAATACTTGGATATATTTCCTCAGGAAGAAATCTGAAGTCTTTGATAGGTTTAAAGAGTTTAAGTCTCTTGTTGAGAATCAAATAGAGAAAAGAATTAAGCTGATGAGGACAAATAATGGAAGAGAGTTCTACGAGAATGAATTTGAAGAATTATGTAAGAAGTGTGGTATATCAAGGCAGAAGACTACAGTATATACACCTCAGGAGAATGGAGTTGTAGAAAGGATGAACATGGCACTCATGGAAAAATCAAGGTGCATGCTCAGTGGTGTCAAGTTAGGGAAAGAATTATGGGCAGAGGAAGCGGGTAGTGCATGTTACTTGGTAAAAAAATCACCCTCATCAGCGCTGGATGACAAGACTGCACAAGAGTTATGGATGATTAAGAAACCTTCTCTCACACATCTCAAGGTATTTGGCTATGATGCCTATGTTCACGTTCCAAAGGAAAACAAGAGTAAGCTAGATAAAAAGGATGAAAAGTGTATCTTTATTGGATATAAAGATGGTCTCAAAGGTTGTAAGCTTTGGAACCCATAAACTCAGAAGGTAGTGTATATATGAGATGTGGTATTTAGAGTAATGAAGGATGTTGTTAAGAAGGAAGTCCTACCAAGTAAGGAATAACCAGAGAAAATAGAGTTTGATTTTAAGGATGACGAATCAGACTCTACAAAAGAACAAGAATCAGAAGAAGAATATCCTCATACTCCAGTATTGAGGAGATCGGTTTGAGAAAGAAGGCTACCAGAAAGGTATACTCCATCTGATTTCCATTGAAATTTTTCTTTGTCCATTACTAATGATGATACTATAAATGTCAAGGAGGCAGTGGATTCAAATGATGGAAATATCTGGAAAAGGGCCATCGACGAAGAAATGACATTTTTGGATAAGAATGAGGCTTGGAATCTAGTGGAGTTGTCGACTAGAAGTAATCCCATTGGTAGCAAATGGGAATTTAAAAATAAGTTGAATGCAGAAGGAAAAGTGGAGAAATACAAAGATCAGTTAGTAGGAAATGGTTATTCCCAAGTTGAGGGAATTGATTTTGGTGAGATTTTTTCTCCTGTTGCCAAGTTAACCTCTATAAGATTTATGTTATATGTTGCTACTGCATTTGATTTTGAAGT